>JAVJIF010011885.1:0-68541 GCA_038442645.1 Agave tequilana | reverse complement strand
CTCACCTTTGACAAAGAGTTTGAATGATGTTTTTAAAGATCTGGTGTAAAAAGAACAGATGGGTTGGAGACTTGTAGGCCCATACCTGTAAACAGGAGAGTAACAATCAACAAAATTTAAATGATCTCTCAGACCAGAAAAGAAAAGGCTAGAAAGAAATAAAACTGCACTTGAGAGATGATGCAGAGAGCTTTGATAGAGATGGATGCATGTGAGCTTGCAGAGAGGAAGGCAGAACTACAAACATTGAACAATTGAAGACAGGAATATAAGCATGCAGCAGAGCAGAACAGAGCAGATGCTATGCTATCATGCTCTGTTTTTCTCACCTCTTTCAACCTTTCTTCATCACTATCTCTGGCTCAAGTCTCTGATGGTCATTCTGAATTCCCTCTCTCCCTTCAATTCTCCGAGGGAGAGACCACAATAGAGAGTAAGGGAGAATTAATTGAAAGTTGGTCTAATCTTACCATTACTCCCTCACACTAATTGCTCACCCACTCCCTTTTGCGCTTCATTAATTTTTTGAGGTAAAGAATCTTGAGATTCAGTTCATGTGTATGAGCCCCACACACACACATATTAAGAGGATCAATCACGCGTTGACATGTAAAATTGACCCTCTTTTAATATTATAAGAAGTACAAAAACTTTTAAAGTTTTCTACTCTTAAATCCCAATAGCTTATTCACATATCAACGCAAGATTGACTCTTTTATAATGTGTGTGTGGCTAACACACATGAACCGAACAAAACACGTGGGGGTGTTAATAAGGGCTCTCAGTAATCTTCTGACAGGTGTCTAATAAGGTTTTTGTTGTTTGTTCCCTGCATGCAATAGGGGCTCAGACGGATAACTTCTTCGCCGCCTCCATTTGTCCCAGTCTCAGTTTACAGCCATAGTTTTTAATAATTTAATTTAATTAGATCCATTAGGACTCTCTTCTTTCGTGAGTAGTTTAATGAATTAAAAAAATAGTTGGAGAAGTTAGTCTTAATCACCCAAAACAAGAAGAAAATTGTCACATAACAGTAATTTACAAAAAGATTAAAATACACTTTAAACTAATGGTTTGAAATCAGCTTTTAGTGAACCAATTGGTAAGGCTGGCTTCTAAATCTCAGACTGCACACAGAGAGCGTACTCAAATGAATTGCAGTGCCCCTCTTTGTTGGGTTTTAAACAATAGTTATCTAATCTTGACACTTTCTGTATTGTCGGAGATTAATAAGTTCATTTACATGTTTCAGCTGTTAGTACCGATGTGGGCTTTCAAATCAACCAGAGGATCTGATATCATCTCCATCACCTCTCCATCCTTTTCAAGGCTCTTCTCACCCAATGCCTCCCTCCTCTCAACCTCTCCTCTGTATCCTTGTGGGGCGCTTTTCCTCTGACCTCACTGATCATTGTCCCCATGCAAGCAAAACTCCATGCAAGCACAAGTAAGCCTCAGTCTACAAGTAACCCAGAGAGAGAGAGAGAGAGAGAGAGAGAGAGAGAGCAGGTAGGATTTTAAAGACTTCCATAAACAAGGTGGCATGTTTCATCGAAGAAAAGTTCCTTAAATAGGCTCTAGTGAGGTTGAGGAAGGGAGAATACTAAGAATACTGTGCTTGGCAAGTAGTAGGAGGCCAGTGGATTAAACTAGCAAAAGCTGAAAGCATTTAAAAGAAACATACCTGCATAGCCCATTAATTCTGGCTCTCAGGAAGGAGGAAAACTTGCATTGCCCAGCAACCAAAATCCCTGGAGCTTTCCCAAAACAAAAGGAGTGAAACAATGACTTACATAATGTCTATTCTCTCTCTCTTTGATAGTATTATAAAATCTCCATTTGATGTCCACCAAGGATAATGCACTAAACTGCTTCACTAGTGTGTAATTATGTACCCCAAGATAAGCTAATGGCTCATGAATAAAAATTAAAAAACAGGTGCACAACACAGAACAATCTCTCTCTCTCCTCTCTCTCTCTCTCTCTCTCTACTCTCTCTCTCTCTCTCTCTCTCTCTTCCCTCTCCCCCCCCCCCCCCCCCCCCCACCCCCCCCCCCCCCCCCACCCCCACCAACCCACACACACACAGCATGCACGTACTCCCAGTTAATACTTTAATTTTTTCTCATAAAGAGAGAATCTAATCTCCTGAGAAAAGAGTGAAAAGGTCTGAGACTCTGAGAACTGGCAAATAAAATACAAGCTGCAAAGGCTTTAAGCTTCACATGGGTTTCTGATATTGAGATTGAAGGCATATATTCTCCTCCCTCTTTTTTTAACAATATGTGTGATTCTTCTCCAGTCTGTAGCTGTTGCATAATGCCAAAATATCCAGCAGGCTGGATCACAACCGTCCAACGTCTACAAACACATGCCAATGGGTCTTAGGTTTTAATTTTGGACCACTAAGAACCAAAAATCAACATGTCGCATCAAATACTACTACAATATTTGCACACATCAAGAAGCTTATCAACACTTGCAAACTTGATTCCAGCTGTGGTAACCGATCGGATGCAGATATTTTCACCCCCAAAATGTAATTAAAGCACCTCATGGATTAAGGCACCCCCAATCTTATCATCTTACCCCTCTAACTATCAACACCCCTCCCCCGTCTCTCTCCCTCTCCCTCTCTTTATCTCTGAGTTCTCTTCTCTCTCAGATCTCTTCTCTTATACTCAGACAACCATTGACGTCATTCACCACCGCCGTTGACACGCTGCCGTCGACAAACCCGCAACCACCATCGACACGCCACATCAATTGTCGTTTTGTAGATATTTTTTGAGATTTTTTTGGATTTTTCACAAATTCATGAAATGTGGGTTGAATTGTTCAATTTGATGAGTTGTATTTCCCTTTTAGAGTTATGATCTATTGTATTTGTAGGTAAAACACAAAAAATATATATATATATATATAGTTTATTAATGTAATTTCTCAAAAAAAATTCAAAAATGGCCAATGGGTTCGCTATGATTTTCGTGTCTGTTCGGTCGAAGACAACTGAACAGTTTAACAGTTGTTCGGCGGCCGACAACCGAACAACTGTTACATTGTTCGGTCATCTTCGACCGAACAGATGAATTTTGTTCGGCCGGACAGGGCCGAACAGAATTCTTATGTTTGGTTGTTTCCGACCGAACAATAAATAATTCATATGCACTCGTCAGAACAATTTTTTTTAAAATGTTCATATTTCCTCCATCACAAGTATGGATATTGTAAGCCCCTCTAGAGTCCATCCTACGTTCTCGGAAAGACTCGTAGACGAGGTGAGTTCTCATCTATCATCATTCCTGAAACAGAGGACGTTCCCCAAATAGAAGAGGGCGAAGGAGAGGAGTCGGAAGAGTTGATCGTGCCATTACGGGTGATCCAGCCGACATTACATTACAGTGGAGTTATAAAACTCATATAGCGGCATACATCTGGAATGGCGATGTAAGAACTTAATTTTAAGTTTTTTTTTTTAGTTGAATATATGATGAAACTCGGTTGATGTTATCGTGCTAACAACAAATTTTTCAAGAGAGAACCACTCAAATGCATCTCTCATACAGCAAAATTGAGTGATTGGGAATGGGATGATAACATACCAAATCACCGTTTTATTATGTATATTCAACAATCCGGACTGCAAAGGTTGACAAGCATTTCCTACTGAAGGCAAATAGGGTTGTTATCTACGCATTCGTGGAATGATGTGGCAATCGGAGACGAATACTTTTCACATGTCATTCGGTGAAATGACCATCACACTGGACGACGTTCCCATACTTGTGGGCATATCGGTGATGGGTTGCTCCGCGAACATGCCCCAGAGAACAACTGATGCCATGGGAATGTTTATTAGTTTACTTGGTGTGTCGCCTCAAGAAGCAGATGATGAGTTAGGCATGGTTGGGGTAGCTCAGTTCAATTGGAATGACTCCGATCAAAGTTTTCCAATGTCACGGATTCTGCATTAGATAAACGTATTGAGTGCAATGCCAAAGCTTATCTGTTGTATTTGGTCGGCTGCACTCTCTTCAGTGACAAGAGTGGAACGAGAGTTTCCATCGACTACCTAAAATTATTTGGGGACCTCAGTCAGGGTCATCTTATGCCTGGGAAGCTGCTGCATTAATATACCTTTACAGGCATCTAGGATATGCTTCAAAAGATGGAGTTTAGTAGATTGCTAGATATTTGTCACTTCTGAAAGTATTATTAAACCTTTCACATGGTTATGGGCATAATATTTTATATGATGTGATTTGATCAACAAGAATGGATCTATGAGTATTTTCCCAACTTGCGTCCCCACATAACATGAGCTATACAAATGATCTTTCACGAGCGTACATGTGGATATGACGTGGATCGACGAGGAGCGCATTGGAAAACCTGCAAGCAATACGTGAGTCACTTGATTGCTTGCGGGCGCATGAGATAAGTTATTGTCATACATAATTGCAATGCTTTTTTTAATTAGAATTTATATTAACGATACTTGTTTTCATTTGTGGGTGGAATGGAATCCATACTAGGATTTCACATATCATCATCCACTACATCCAATTTGTTTTTCAGTGGCTGTCTAAAGTGCATCAATGTACTCAAATTCTACCATTCAGAAATGGTGCTTAGACAATTTGGTAGGGTTCAGATTATCCCACCCTCGCCACTTAGTCCGGAGAAGGTTAGAAGAGGGTAGATTGCAAATAAATATCATGTGCCCTACACATAGAGCGATAGTTTATGGGACAACTGGCAGTCCCACACACTATCGCGTGTGGAAAGGAGCGTAGAAGTGAGGTACCAAAAGGACACTATAAACAGATATATGAACTAGTTTCGACGAATATTTCATCCAATCATACAAAATCCGTCTAATAAGTCTTTGACTCCTGGGCATACACATGGTGAGGATGTTGGGCATACACATGGTAAGGATGTTGATGCCATTGTGCTTGCACAAGTAACATACATTTTTCTAACAAACATATAAAAATAAATTGTTTTAACCCCGTTTATTATTATTTTATTAACATATTGTATATTTTCATTGCAGCGAATAGCTCATGCTAGAGAGATTTTCGCACCCGTACTCCAACTGGGACCATCTGAACCACACACTGTGCCGACCCTATACCAGACGTTGCGTGAGATGATTGATGCATTTAAGGGCGTTGAGACTGGCCAATTCGAGGCCTCTGCAATGGCCGAGCCGACTCAGAAGGAGGCATGACGAGGTGAGCGTAGAAGTAAATTTAGACATGACGAGATTTTTATGTCCAAATGTGGAGATGTATATGTCAAAAAAAAATTATATGGTTGTGTTTGAACGATTTCACATACTTTGGAAGATTTTGATTGCGTATGTTTTTGTAGTGCGTCTGTTTCAGATATGTTTGTGTTCAAAATGATTTTAGGTATTATTTGCTTATTGCATATATGTGTATTAAATGAATGGGTCAAAGGGCACTGTTCGGCCGTGCAGGGCTGAACAGTATGGTTCTGTTCGGTCGTGCACGGCGGAGCAGTTTGATTTTGTTTGGTCGCACACGGCCGAACAGAACAATTTTTTTAGCAATTGAAAATCCATCAACATGTGACAACACAACCAACCAAAAAAAATTTTAGCAAATTTTGTTAGCAATTGGAAATACATCCATTAAATATTACAACACAAACAAAATTTAGTCAATTTCAATTGTACATCCATCAACTCATTGCTAAACAAATCAGAATACATCTGGAGTTGTTTCTCGTAACCGCCATCCCATCCATTAGCAATTGAAAATCATTTTTGCTGCCACTTGTATGGAATCGGAGGTAGTGGATATCCCTTACTTAGATGTACCTGCATATAAATAGAACTCGTCTAAACAAAAAATTATTAAATCCACGAAAGAACGAATTTCCTAGATATGTTAATAACCCCAACAAAATAGTTGTTGTTGACAAACCCAACTGAAATGCTTCGACGTGCGGTTTGAGGGACTGACTCAATCCTTAACGGTAAGAAAGTGAGACACTGATGGATTGATAACAATATGAACACCACATTATAGTGAGATGTTATAAGATATCCCATATTGGCATGACCATCCACTTGGTAGATGAAGCTTCGCCTTCTAGTTATTCAGTGATTGTCTGATCTCCTCCACACGCTCTGCACTTCTATAAACGCCTAAATAAAAGTGTGCATAGATGTTAATTTCTTGTAGCATATCACATCTGATTTTGGCCAATCCATCTTCCCCCAAAATCGAGCAAATCCACAATGGCTCGATATTCACAATTTTCATCTGCTTGCATTGTCCTTTATATAAATAATAAACGGGCGCATTGGTTCAGGAAATTGTGTCAAGTAACTCACATTCAGATATAAGCGCTTTGGCCTTACAACCTACGACATAAAAAGATTTGAAGATGGTTATTATATAATATTTACTCAAAATTTTCACCTCAACATACATCTATATAATAAAATACCTTTTGCTTTGGTCGCCTGCTAGGTTGTGGGCATAATGGGATTAAAGCTCCAGAAGTGGGTGTCGAGCAACTATCTTGTGCGAATTCCACAAGCTCGAATTGAGATGGTAATTGATGAGTTGATACTTCATGCTTTAGAATATGCTTATTGTGTTTTCTAATCTTCACCTTAGGTTTCATAAGGGATGAAGTAGTAGGTACAACCAGCTCGCACACTCTCTTCAACAATATTATTTTTTTTTGAATAGCATGACTTATAAAAATGTTGATGGATCATCTCAAATTCATCTAGCAAACGTTTATCTAGGTCTTTTACCGCTTCAAGATCACTAGGTGCTAACAGAGACGTGTCTGGTTTCTTCCAGTAACGGTCAATGTATTTGTTGGCATAGGCATGTTGACTCTACAATGCTCGAACAGCTCGTGTGCACACAATAAGCCATGTGTCTTTCTCAATAAGCATTTACAAGCTTCGGTGTCCACACTGATGGTGCTAACAAGTTTGGATTCATCGATAATCTTTTTCAATGCAGTAATGGACACAACACCACGCAGAAGCTTGAATTGAGATGGCTTAAAATTGTGTAGTGCAACATTACAGCTCTTCTCGAACGAGGCCTTTATATATGTATGTTGCAACTCCAACAATGCATGTATCTTGGATCAATATGTCTCAAAATTCCCAACTGATAAGAAAAAGTATCTCTCTAGTTTCGCATGTGGACTCACAGCCCTGAAAAGTTTAAATGAATGACAATAGCAATATATTGAAAAAACAAAACTCATTATATTAGATAGAAGAGTGACAAATCATACCGGTTGGTTGTGGTAGTTCCAAAATGCACCACTATGTCAGTCCAACATGTGACAAATCTCTCTTTGTACTTATCGATCTATGTCGTCTTCACATATTCAAGTACCTTAGGGAAATCACGAAAATCCTCTTTTAGCCGACCCCACAATCGAGAAGATTCCTCCTCGCTATCGACCATCACCATTAGATTCCATAAAGCCATGAAGAGGTCAAATCTCTGTTTGGTGTCAAAAATTTTCTTGCAATGAGCAAGAATGTTTTTTTTTATATACCATCTGCAAAAAAAATGACGAGATTCTGAAAATATTTTCTCTACGATATTTATGCATGCCAAATCTCTATTAGTGACAATAAAAGATGGAATTTGACAATCATGCATCAACGACCTCGGTCTATCCAAGCACCATCTGAAGTTATCTTCTCGTTCGGCTTTCAGGTAGGTAAACTTAATAGAAAAAGTCATTTCAATGCTTGTAACCCCAACGATCTCCATCAACGGTAACCTATACCTGTTAGTCTTGTATGTGTAATCCATTATCAAGACCCAGGGAATGCATGCAACAAATCAATGCTAGTTGGGTGAGCCCAAAGTATATTTTTCACAGTGTATGCATCGAAACAACACGTGAATCTCAATACATGCGTGTTCGGAATGATTCTTCAATAGTTGCTGCATTTGTGACCTTCTAGTATACTCCACGACTTTAAACTTATGCCTTGCATTGTATATTGTCCTCAATGTGCTCTCAGTAAGATTGTTGCTTTGTTTCAATATATTCAAAATGTCTCTTAGCCGAACAAGAGTCTTCGACAAATATACAACCAAATTCTTTTCTTCTTTTGAAAGTCTACCGGCAAAGGAATGTCCTTCCAAATTTTTGATGGGAAAATGGTTATGACTACCACATAACTATAAGAACTCACCCAATTGTATTGGACAACTCCTTGCCCTTCAGTAGAAATGGACAACTTCATTTCTTACTTCCTGTATTCATTCCCCCTCTTTATCTTGAGCAATGTTTTAAAAAACCCGTTATGTAACTCGTTATAACCCGTTATAGAACATAACGGCACCCGACCGTTATATAACACTAGCAAAAAACTCACTTCCCAGTAACGAGCGTTTTTTGGAGCGTTACGAACGTTACGTTATGAAAATAACATAAAGTTCGTAACTCACGTTATTTACACGGGTTGCTAAACATAAAACATCGAAGCGATTTCTCTCCACAAACCAAATCAACATGAAACCCTAAATTGGCGACGACGAGCGAAGCATCGAAGCATCCCAATGCATCCTCTCTCTGCAATAGACGATGATGGCGACGACGACAATGACTCTCTTGTACGGTTCTTCTTCTCTCTGCGGTTTCTCTTCAATAGTATCTCTCTCATCGGCGACTATTGAAGAGCCCCGGTTCTTCTCTCTTTGATCTCTCTTCAATTGACGAGGAACTCGCCATCGTAACGCTCTAAAAAAATCAAAAGGTTGCACGACTCTTCAATTAACGAGGAATTCATTGTCGATCTCTTTCTGATCTCTCTTAAATTGATGAGGAAGTGCACGGTATCGGAGCACCTCAGTTTCTCGATGCTTACTAAAAATTATTGTGAGACTTGTTAAATGTGTTATATATTATTTTGATATTTTTTGGATGTTTTAAAATTATTTTCCTGTTTATAAAAATTCTTAAATATAGTATATATATTTATTTTATTAAAAATATTAAATCGTGTAACCTACGTTATGCGTTACGTTATAACTTATTTTAACATAACAAAGGAAAAACGTTATTGTTACGTTATCGTTATTTTAAACATTGATCTTGAGCTTTCACATTTCTATTTCTATAAGTTCCTTCTCAATCACAACTTATGAGTACCCTTCTATTTTTCCGAGCTCTAGAGACATCAAATCTCTTGACAATGAGGAAAAATCCTTGTGCCATTCAACTTCTCGAGCCCATTTTATCAATGTCTCTCGAGTTTCAAAATCTCATGCGTGGTGAAGTCTTCACCGTAATCAACTCTTGTAAGCTCAGCACCAACATTGCTATATCGGGAAGAAGTCTACTCCTGCAAATGGTTCATATGAAAAACACAAGGTTAACTCTGTATAGTCGGACCAAAAAAATAATGAGAGCTCTCTATTCGGTTAAGTTCAGCCGAACATTAAGTCTTTGTTTGGCTGAGATTCACCGAACAGAGAGCACATGTTCGGCCTAGACCAACCGAACATGTTAGTCTATGTTCGGTGGCTGTCAACCGAACAGAGAATTACAATGTTTGCTGTAATTCTCTGTTCGGTTGGTATCCACCGAACGAATATCATATGTTCAGTGGTTTATCGGAACATATGTTATTTGTTCGGCAATCGAGCGACGAACGGAGACGAAACCCATTCCCCAAAATTTATGTTTTGGGCGATTTTAATCGTTAAAAGCTAACCTTCTCAGTGTGGCAAGCTCTGGAGTTGTTAGTTGCTTCTTCATTAACGCCCACGACGAAATGTAAGTTGATTTTAAGTGTGAGAGTGGATAAATTTTTTTAGGGTTTGAAGCTTGAGAGTTGGATGAGTAAAAAAGGAAGAAGATATGGTGGATGCCTTTGTCACTTTGAGTGGGGGGTGCCTTCATAAGATAGGGGGTGCCTTCATCAATTTTGATTGTTTTTAATATAATTAAAATTTTAAGGGTATATGAGTCAATTTTAATTGGGGTAAAAGGGTCATTCAAGATAAAGGGTTATAAGTGGGGTGCTTTATCACATTTTGGGGTGGAAATATACGCTCCGCAATCTTACTCAAACTACTCTCAGTGGTCCTTCATTCTCATTTTGAAATCCCCACTAGGAGTATCAAGCAAGCAATCATACTATGAAACTAGTGCCGATTCTTACAGAATTTAAATACTAACTGATTTCCACTAGTTTTAGTTAACAATGTGCACTCAGTTTAGTTTCTAATTCAAGAGATCCTAATATACATCTCTAGAATAGTAATTTCAACTTAACTTCCATGTTTTCATATTAGCATCTTGATGATTCCCCCAATATGACCAATTCAAATTGCAAATGGCATTTAGAATTTGCCACTGGCCTCTAAGCACAAACATTTGTGCTGACACTTGCTGGCTTTGAGTTCAAGATTATAGGTAAACCCTCCAAAACGCGCGCGTCAGCTGGCTTTGAGTTCAAGATTATAGGTAAACCCTCCAAACACGCGCACGCGCGTGCGCACAAAAACAAAGAAAGACTAGAAGGGAAAAAAAGTGTCCCCTACATCCATCCAAGGTGTATCCAAGTATTGTCATGTCAAATGGGAATATGGCTTAATAACACAAGTGTCCATACCAGTATACCACAGTGTATGCTAGTTTAACTAAGAAAAGAATTGAAAAAGGATCTACAAATAGAAATTACACAAGACATAAATTAATTTGCAATGTTTTCAAATGCAAACAGATAATTTAGCTTGTGACACCTAACCATTTCATTTTCTATTTTCATAAATATTAAGAAACCATACTTTTCCATAATCCCAAGAGCTTATATTTCTCTGCCGAAGAAAAGAGCAAGGTCATAAAACTTCTGAGATGACAAGCATGCTTCAAAAATAAAGAAGAGAAACTCTTACAACTGAATAAATATCCAAATCAAAATAAATTAAAAAATAAATTGACTAAAAAACCAATGACAAGAAAATATTGCTCCATACCTGTGTGTCGCTTGGTGATTCATCAAGAGAGATGCATTGCTTGTAAATATGATCAGTCCTGTGCGTTAACCGATGGCAACAATAAAATATCCAACAGAAATGTACATGAGGAACACTGGATAGAGAGCTAGGGCCTTCGCTATGGCATGACAGCTGAAAACATGAAAGGGTAAACTGCCCATGAGCTCCAAGCAAGCGCTCTTGCCACCACGATTATTTTGATTATAACATTGTCTTTCAGCATGCAGATGAGAGCACCGACTTCTAAAGGGAACAGGTAGTATTCTAGAACACTGATGCTCTGGGAGAAGATTATGTGCCCACCCAGAAGCAGGACATTTAACGTCAGAATGACAGCATCAACAGCAAGAACAGCGAAGGCAACAGCAAACACCTGGGACTGGCATGATTCAAGAGGCAAGCTAGTATTACTACATATACAAAACTATTAAAAGTGTAAACTAAGCAACAAGTAATTACTCAGCACAACTGAGAAAAACCAACTAGGCAGTATAAAATCTACGTTTCACACAATGAAGCAAGATAGGTAACTTCTCTATAAAAAATTAAGCAAGTAATAGCATCTGTGTCTGCAGTAGAGATCATTTGAGGTCCTAGGGGAGGATCATTTGAGTTCGTTTGAGATTTAGGAGAAGATCATTAGAATTTGTTTCAGATTCCAATGGAGGATCATTAGAGTTGTTTAAGGACTCAAGAGGAGATGGTCTGAAGCCGCGAGAAAGAATCTGTTGAGTTCATTTCAGATCTCAAAGGGAAGATCGTTTTGAGTTCATTTTAGATCTCAAAACAAGATTGTTTGAATTTGTTTCAGATCTCAAGAGAAGATCGTTTGACTTCGTTTTAGATCTCAAAGAAGGTTCGTTTGAGTTTATTGGATTGGTTGTGATGTGGGACTGAAGGGGTTTAGGGTTTGTGATGGGATTTTGGTGGAATTGGGGAAAACAATGAAATTGGATATGATCATGTATCGCAGTCCGGATCTTAGCTTCACCGCCTATGATTCAATCCAGGATCCTAACCAATATCAAAGCAAATAACTCATCAAAATTTTCATAATTATTCAATATTTTTTTTTAAAAATCACTACATAGCTACATATAGCCTACAACACGTGTACTATATATGCACAATTATTGATAACATTCAAATCTAACCACATTAAATTCAAATAAATCTTAAATCTCAAGCAAATCTAATCATATCTAAATTCAAATCTAAATTCTAAATCTGAATAAATATTAGTAAATCAGAGCCGTCCGATTCTCCGTCATTCTCCCCGACTTGAAAACATTCATCCCCGATGATGATGTAGTAGTAGGTAGAAGGTAGCACAATCAGGTCGAATCACATCATGATGAATCTCAATCAGGTCAAGGTGGTGGTTGGAAAATCAACACTGATGCATCATGGCTGATCTAAGATGGTGGAGATGGAACCAATTTTTCATGACCAACCGGCTTTGACTGATGGTACCTTGAACAAGACACATGTAGCATGCCAAGACAAATCATTCATGTTGAAGACTGGAACCGATTTTACTCTGCACCATAAGAAACCCAACCTCCCGTAACCATGTTGCCTTTAGAAAAGACCTGCAAATGATCATATACATCAGGTGATCTCAGGGATAAGAGAACCCCCATAGCTGACGAAGATAACTTCATGGTAGGCTCTGCTAGAAGATCAACATTAGTCCCATTCCACTTCTGATTCTGAATCGGGCTCATCTACAACCTCTGGCTCTGCGCTCCGACTCTGACTTATCATAATGTCTGGCACATTAACGTCTGGCTCTGAACTACATCAACCTTTGAAGTCTGGCTTGCTACAAGTTTTCGAATCTCATCTAGGAGCTTCGTGCAGATATCGGCGAATGATCAGCTCTCGGGCTCGGGCTCTTGCTCAACATTGTAGTCTGCCTCCGATGCATAAAGAAGGTGTCGAGCATACGTACTACGAAGATGATCTTTGTAAACGAACCAAACATTGATCGTTGATATGGTTGTATTTCCACCACCAATAAGCATGTCCAACCAGCTTCATTTGAGCATAATGGTACTTCTGCTCAACATCAGAATAAAATAATTGAAGAAAATTATAAGATTGCTTTGTCACTCCTCATACATAATATATATTGATCATTAGATTCTCAAAAATATGGGAGAGCCGCATACATATCTCTTTCCTCTTCCCTTTCATCACCATCAGTATATATGTATTTACAGTAGAAGTAAAAACTCATGTAGAAAATTCAGTACATAAAGATCAGAAGTTACCCAAGAATTTCAACGGCACGAGCCGGACTTAATTCAGGCTGAAAATGTTGCCTGAAACGGTTGATCTTCTTCAGCGTAGGAACAATACTGGCATCAAACACAGACTTGTGGAGATTAGATCTTCTATCCAACTGTCATAAATCTTTTCAGTGGCTCCAGACTCAGTCACGCATCCAAACTTCAGACGGAACTCGATCGAACTCCGAGCAGGCCTGCTTTGCATGAACAGTGCGCGATGAACAGTGAAATTACTGTTCATGGAACAATAAAATTACCGTTCACGAAAAAGTAAATTTTTTAATTTTCTTATCTTTTTATTTCTTTTCTTTTCTCTCTTATTTTCCTCTTTTTTTTAGAAAGTTCAGCTCTGATACCAAGTTGCTATGGGACGGGGGTGATTTTAGGGTTTGTGGTGAGATTTTTTGGTGGAATTAGGGAAGAATAGTGGAATTTGATATGATCACGGATCGGCAAACCCGAATCTTGACTTCACCGCCTATAATTCAATTCATGGGGATCCAAACCAATACCAAAACAAATAGCTTATAGAAATTTTCATAATTATTCAATAATTTTTTCAAAGATCACTCGTGACTATATATAGCCTACAACACATGTGTTATAGTGCAATTGTTGATAACATCAAATCTCACCAAATCTAAGCACATCTAGATTCAAATAAATCCTAAATTTCAAGCAGATCTTATCAAATCTAAATTCAAATCAGTAAATCAGAGTCGCCTGATTCCCGATCAGATTATCTTTTAAATTCCAAGAAAGGATCATTTGAGTTCGTTTGGACTGGTTGTCTTCAGTTTTGCGGCATCAACATCAACAATTCAATATCTATATCAACAATTAGTATTTCGGCATTAGCAATTCAATTGTTCAGCATCGACATCGCATTAGCTTTTTAATAGTTTCCATATTTGTTTTTTTCGTTTAGTTTTTTTGTTGCACAAACTCTCAATGTCATATCATCTTGAGTTTGAGGGGAGTGTTAGATATATTAAGTAGCAGTTATTTAGTTATTGATTTGAAATCTTATATAGTCCTATTAGTATTACAAGTCATAGTTTAAATAAAATTTGGACTTGTATGAATTTATATAAAGAGGGAATTACTCATGACTTTATGTAATTGTAGTTTTGTAATTCTTTTCAATATCAATAAATATAGTCTCTCATAGTTGACAGCAACTCCCCAATTACCAGCACACAACATGCCATTTGATTCATTCCTTCCAGCATTGCATTAACACATGAAATTTTGTTCAAAAAAGAAAAGAAACACATGACATGGATGGAAATTGACCAGGAAAACCAAGAAACTGACAAAGGCCCTGTAGGTACAGATTTATATGTAAATTTTCTAGAAGTGAATTCCTGAATTCAATACTGATAACCACAACCACAATCAGATTAATAAATTATTCAATAGAGTGAACATTGTTGATTAGAGAACTAACCAAGGCAATTCTGGATTTCAAACCTTTCAGATTAGCATATTCTGTATTTGAAAACCATTAGGTGACCGCACTGGGATTCAAACCCTGGATCTCCTCATTCCTGTAGTTTCCACTCTACTACTCCACAAAGTTCCTCTTGGATATTGAAACAGAGTGTTATCATCATGATGCGTTGATTCAATGGAGAGTCCAGGGGAAGGTTTGATGGCCACAAGCATTCAGATGTCAGGTGCACCAAAAAGCATCTAAGAAAATTACCTCCTATCCCTTGACCAGCTTGTTCCCACTTTTCAACCATTAGCTGATGAACAAATACGACTCTGTTTCGTCTCAAGTATGACAGGGATGAACAGAAAGTATAGCCAATATATTGATGGTGTAGTACATGCAAAGGAAATAAGAAGACAACGGGAGAATGAAGTGGTTGTGAATGTGGGATCATTACATTCCTAAAACTTACTTCACATAAAATGGCTAAAACTAACAGTTATAAGGCCATACCTATTTGAATGCACACCCTTTCTCCTATTATTTTATTATGCTTCTTTCAGAAACTAAGCAATCATGTGACTCATACGCATCGTCATGCCAAACACCGATCTCACTCTCTGCATGTGACCTGTGGAGATGCATCACATAGAGGTAAACATTCTGCTCTTGGTAGTGAAGGCACTTCTTTTTATCAATATGATATCGAAAGAGTTGAATCCGAAAACTTAGAGTGAAAATTGCAAATAGAATTATGCAGCTGAACTCAAGAAAATTGTTTGAGAGAACTGAGCAGAAGCACAGGGGGAAAATGATGGCATACAAAGAACAGAAGAAACTGAATATCTACTTTACAAGGTGACAAGATGCATTTCACTTTTGTATCAATCCTTAGATTATACTTGAACTATCAATTCTGAATTTTTGTTGGATATTCATTTGTAGTTGCAATGAAATTCTTGCTTGGTTGCTAATGTTCTGAAAGATTACCAACCTATTCTAAAAGAGAGTATTAAAGATTCAATTGCAGTGTTCAGAAGGTAAAATCGACAAAAAATTGAAAAACTTCAAGCCATTTGAAACTCAATACATACATCAATATGGCATGGGACTCCACTCAGTTGTCAGCATTTCACAATAGCACATACATAAAGACCAAGACTGACAAAATAATGTACAGAGGACATGATAATGTGTGCAGGCTGGTGGAAATTAGTTCTCTCTTGGCGTGTGTGGGAAGCGATAATATAAACCTCTTATTCTGGTCATATGTACTTCAACCCACCCCTGAACTCAATTCTCCATCCTTTTAACTATATAAAATAAAATTAAATGTGACATCCTTGCCATATAAATGGTGGATACGTCTATTTCTCTGCCTTCTCCCAGAATAGGATCTCCATGACTCTCCCAATATAAACTAGAGACACAGCCCAAAAGACTAGAACTACTCATTAGCGTGAAAGCTTGCTTGAAAAGACCCATCTATCAGGTCATCAATCAGAGAAGAAATTTGAGATACCAGAAAAGTGGGTTTACTTAGAAATGGAAGAATTCGATTCACAAGAGGGAAAAAGGGATCACGAATCAAGACTCAAACATCTAGAAAAAGGGCATACAACTATCTCAACTTCTCATTTTCTAGTTTCCTATTTTGGGTTAGTAGAATTTTATGGTTTACTTCACAATGTAAAAGTACCAAATATTTTGTAGTTTTTTGCCTCAAACATCAACGTAGAATCGGTCAGGTCTTTAGATCATTTTTGCATATCCTTATGCTATCTCCAATTGAAAAAGAATATACCAAAATGAGGGAAAAACTGCTCAGAAGAAAATCATAACAAATGGTCAAGAAAACAAAAGGTGTGTCACGTGAAGATTATCAGTCAAACTATAGTTGCAGATGGACTGAAAACTAGTATCAACGGCAAGTCTTGAGTTTGTATTCATGATCTAGAGCACTGGCTCCACCATGAACAAAATTACAGCGACATCTAATTAGAGATGTGAACTGACTCAGATCCTGTATTCATATCCTGAACCAGTATTCGCATCCTGATAGATGTGGATATCAAAAAAGCATATCCACACAGAGACAATATGATATATACAAAAATGATTTGAGAAGATGATTCCACTAAGAGGCCAAACGGTAAGACAAGCCTCACAGTTATTATTGCAGTTGATTTCATTTTCTAAGCATTCACAGGATCAACATCAAATTAAAGACCACTAAAGAATATTGCATCATTGTTAATTTATTTATTGGAGCTATAAGAAGATATGCATCATCAAAAATTCTACTGAAATAGGTCCTGGAGAAAAGGTCTGGTGACAACAAAGCCTAGGGTAACTTATCTTGAGAACAGGAGATGCTAATACATCATCCTTCAATAAAATGCAATGGCCAAGAATGAATGAGTTTATCCACAAGCTTGAGGAAGGGAGAAAAAGTACAAGCTGCAGTGACCACGATCGAGAGTTGATGCCTGCTACTCATATTTCTTTGGATCAATGAGAAACTTTAGAAAGGACCTAGTTGGAGAATTTTGACTACACAGAAGGGAACATTCTTATATTAGAGGAACTAGGATGCCATTTGACATCAAAAAGTAAAAAGGTGATTAGAGAGTAGGGTAACGATAAGCCCCCTGCACCATTGCTTTCTCGATGATCTTCCATCAGAATCTTTTTCTTTATCGTTAATGGAATCATCGTGAGTCTATTTGAGAAACTCGAAAATAGGTGTCCTAGGTTAAGTTACGCGGAAGTGGATGTACTATAGACATCATAATGTGTTCCTTTTGGACAAGAGTAGTTGGGATGTATTATAGAGAATTCAACTTGCAAGGGAGGAGTGAGAAGAATGTCAAAGAGACATCAGATGATTTGTGACTCCACAATGCTCAGAGAACCAACTGCACTAGCCTTTGGGTTCCTTTGATGGATCATCTTTGAGTTGCTAGTGTTTTGTTATGCACTTATGTGATGGTTGGATGTATCTAGTTGGTTGTCAAGTTCACTTGGGCATTGGCTCTTGTATGTCTACTTTTTTCTCTCTCTGCTCTGCTCCATTGCATCCAAATCCTTGTGTGTGTGTTGGGCTAGTTCCGTCTAAATTTATTAAAGCATTAATCTTTAAATTTCCATATAAAATCCTCTGAATCTTTGATTAATTCTCTTTCTACAGTGCATGCTCCGACTCAACAAAGATCTCTATAGATCAACCCTACATCTACTACTTTATTGAATATGTTTCGCCAATAGACTTTTCTCCTTCCACATTTTCCTGCCTAATCAAATCTTTTCGATCATGTTTCTCCTAGCCATTCTTTCTCCAAATTGTATGATTCTCCTAGTTCATCAGCTCCTATAGTGAGCATTTTTCTCCCAGTCTTCCCTTCCTCTACACTATCTGGTCTTCTTAACCTTTCCATCATAAATCACATAAATAATGAAAGTGACCATTTTTTATCAAATATTATTTAGTTAACATTCTCCATTATAATCTCTTCAGCTTTATACAATATGCAACGCTGCTTGGCAAAACATTGATAAACCATCCAGCCAACTTTCTTTCTCACCACTCATTATACACATTGTTGGTCACATCTGCCTCTGCTTTTCAAGTTCCTCCTTCTGATGAGTAATGAGCCATCAGAAAAGAACTTTATGATTTATTTGCCACACCTTCAACTTGGACAAAGAAATTCTTGGAGTAATTATATGATTCATATCTTTTAGGAGTGAAACTATTTCTTTCCATGTATAGAATCGCCATCCACTTGACATATGTGTTGGGTAAAAATTATTTCCAGAATTTTCTGAACAAGCATAAAGCCAAAATCATTTCAAATCACTTCCTATCGATAATTTTGTACTTAGTCTTAAAGGCAGTCCAAACACACCTAAGAAATTTAAGTCCAAATATTCTCGAGCTTGGGCACTCACTATTCCTATGTCCAATCATCTCCTTATTCAAATTATGAGTCTTCACGAATATTACTCATCCTTTGATCAACTTGTCCAAATGCATCCTTGACACAATTCAGTTCATGCATACAAGTTTCCCTGTCAAGATGCTCCAAGGGTTCCCATCCCCTCTATATTTTTTGCATGTATCCTTATATAACTTTTATATAACTTCAGGTCATGACGCCTAATCCTAATCCAGGTATTAACCAAATAACAATCACCATAAAAAACTTTATCTCCAAACTTTTGTGTTTAGAACACATGAATCCTTTTTCTTTGCTTAGCTTTGTCAAGTGGGTTATAGTTTTTTTTTTCTACGCATCAAGTGGGCATAAAATGGACAGCTCACATAACAAGTTGTTTAGTTTTCAGTCTAGAATGTTTGAGATCCACAAAAATAGTTAGGCAACGGTTTTGATGTTTCTATATTATGATTCAACGTTTGGATTTTCAATTTGAATGCAACGAATCATAAATCTAAACAACTAGATACTTTTAGCTTAGTTTGATGCATGAGGGGGAAAACTTTAAATCATTTAGGCTGTGTTTGGATGTTTTAATGAAAAATTCAGATGTTTTTAGTAGTTTATAGATTTAAAAGTTACAAGATTAGGATTTTAAAGTAAATATTCATATTTGGTTTGAAAAGTTATCAAGTCAAAATAGGAAACATAACCATATACCTAAACAAGAGAATCATGAAATTTGATGTTTCCATGATTTTAGAGATTTTCATATTCCCTTATCTATCCAGGCACTCACTCAAAAAATAACATAAATTATTTTTTTCAAAAATCCACATAAAATCACATATTTGTAATTTTATTAAACATCCAAACACACCCTTTGGTTCTGATTCTTGGGCATTTTAAATGATGTAGATTAACTATAATTGAGTGGATCTTCATAAATGAATGCCCCATCATCAACTTTAAATGTTGCTCAGATCCTGTCAGAAGTAGCCAACTCTATCTATACACACGCGCACAACCCCCCCCCCCCCAAAAAAACCACCACACCCCCCCCCCCCCCCCCCCCAAACACACGCACGCACGCACAAACACATACGTATATGTATATATTTATTAAAAAAAACATATAGAAAACTAATGGAAATACCGAAAATAATTAATAGACACTGAATCGTGTGTAAACTATTCAATTTGAAAAAGAGGATGTAAAAATGTTTCCCTATTAACAAATATACCATCTTTCCTTGTAGTTAAGAACCTTTGCGGCATGGTTTGAAATATTGCCTAGTACTGATATGCCAATAGATCAACATGATAGTGATAGTGCTATCGCCATTACGACAGAGACAAAATGGCCGATTATTGCCGATATTGTAGATTTTGATGCCAAAAACATATGGGCAGTACTGATACTGATACCAAAATTTTAACGAGGCTCTCAAGTCTTAAGAATTCTTTTAGGGTAGCTACTTGATTTAGCCAGTCTTAACATGCATGACCAAAAGGCTAAATTTTCCTACAATGGGTGGTGATCTTCGATCAATTTAAGTGGACATCAGATGTTAAGCAAGTCAGGTTTAAAGACTTGGTTTCGGTTTTGGTGTCATACATTTCAATTATTAAGAGGTTTTGATCAGCTTCAAAGGTTTCAATAGGTTTCATTTCAAGTTTCACTTTTGGTTTTCAATGCATATAAACATGCCGGTTTCTTTGATTTTTGCATAAAAAGCACACAATATAAATATGTACGCTGAGAGTTGCTGTTAAATCAAGATAAGTGAACTGTAATACTCAATCAGTTTACCCAAAAAAAATTAATCCAAAGTAATATAAAATAATCAACTAACAGTTAAATTAAGATTATAACTACAAGTAAATTGAAACTATCTAATTATGAAACAAGGATATATCAATTTCAGATGGTTGTAGAAGTTAAAGAGGAGGCGGAATTTCTAATAAGAACATTACATTTTTCCCTTTATCTCTGTTTGTTTTTGAAACTTACTGAACTGTCTCAAACTGTTTCGGCCAAAACTTAGAAAAACTAAACTTCATGTAAGCTTTGGATCGGCTGAAACTGAAACAAAACCGACGAAATCTCAACCTTGAAATCAAGTCATGGAATTTGGTAACTCTTTGGTACTTCCTGACCACGAATATAAGTTACACTCTCATTTCTTATTTTACTTTGATAGAGCATCATTTTGTATATTCAATTCGCTTGTTAATTCTAAGTCCTTTTTATTATAAAGCTTCTCTTTTCTACTTTAGAAGCCATCCCTAAATGCCTTTCTTTGTTCCCATCTACTCACATGCAACAAAAATACAAAAATAATCAACAATTAAAAGCAAAAACATAAAATTCACAATATTTTCAATTCATACCTTTTCCACAGTCGCCGACCAAAAGAGAACGAGCCAAGAAACACGTGAAAAAGAAAGGGCCCCACAGGTCCCAATCCCTCAGCGCCTTCCCAGGATCCTCCCGCTTCGGGTTCGGGAACACCACCAGCTTCAGATTGCTCACGATCGGACCCGCGCCCCTCTTCACCGTGTCCCACACGGGCTCCGTCAACGTGTCGGGCGGGGAGCCGAACCCGTCGGAGGCAATGCCGGCGTGGCGGATCGGGTCCGGTTCCGGGTCCGACCGACACCGGGCCCGGGGAGGGGGACTGGGCGGGGTGAAGTTGGAGACAGGGATGAAGGCGCGAGGGGAGTTAATGGGTACATCGGAGGCGGCGGCTGCGGTGGCGGACGGTGCCGTGAGAGTGTACGATGAGGCTGTCGATCTCGTCGATGTCAGATTGCGAGGAGATGAAGAGCTGAAGAGGTGTGGATCCGGAGCCGCGGGACATTGGGATCCGATAAGGAGATTTTGGATACGAAATAGATGCGAGAAGAATATCCGAGAGGAAGCGAGCGGGGGTCTGGGAGAGAAATGTATGAAGATCGCCATCGATGCTCTCTTGGACGAGAATGAAACCCGCGCCTTTCTCCCAAAACGTTCTCCCCAGCTTCCGTTTTGCTACGTCTTTGGGTTTTTAAAGTGTTAACCCCTAACATATTTCATATTTTGGTATTGAGCCCTCAATCTTTTTAGGGAGCGCATATTTCCGACCCAAAAAGTGACGATGTACCCAGTGATCAAGGCACCCATAAATATAATAAAAGTACTTAAAAAATTTAAAAAGGACAAAAATGTCTTTTTCTTCTTCTTCTCTTCCTCTCCCACCTTCGCTGGCTACCCCTGGCCTCTGCCCACCTCCTCCCTGCCCAGTCCCCCCCTGGACGATGCGATCTATCCATGACGAAAGGACAACAAGCGTCAAACTACATCAACGGTTAAAAGTACCATCTAAAAAATGATCCTTCATGATGTGTTCTCCACCGATGAAGACCACGATAAGCTATGAAGCTCGAGGGACTACAGAGTAGAGCTACACTTTTCAGGCGATCGACACAGTTTTAGGAGACACAAACTGGAGTGGACAGTAAACTGTCGGCCGACCAACCCACTACACACCGGTCGACTGACCCTCCAGCAGCCACTACAGACAGTAGCAACATCTGCGAAGAGTAAAGAAACTGTAACGCCCCGATCCGGCGGTTACGGAGACGCTACCGCGACGTATATACGCAGGTCAGAAATACCCTCACGTATGTACGCTAAGCATCAGTACAAACAAGAATCAGAGTACGAAGTGCGTGGCATATATACATTCCAACATAAGGATTACAAAGTTATCACAGAGCGTGATATATTGATACATGTACATTATATCACAGCCAGATACAAAAGTAAGAATTACAATTTGTATAGCAAAAAGGTGCTCACGGGCTGAAAAGAAGATCCCCGAGCTTGCAGGAAAATTCAAGAACAGAAGTAGCTAGGACAAGTCAGCCTGCTCCGAGAGATAAGCTTGATCTTCGGTGGAGGGCTCCGCTTCAATTCAAGTTTCAGAACCTGAACATGCAAGTCCAGGGGAGTCAGAAACTCCCTAACAAATAGACAGGTGAATGCCAAGTGTCGTGTAGAGATAGGTATGTATGTGTTGATATGATCAAAACAGTATTAAGCATCAAGAACTGTGTCGAGAGTATGTACAGTAAGCAAGAAATGGAGGCATAAAATGAAAGTGATAAGGCCTGAATAAATCTATTGCTGCCATTTTCAATATTTATACTTATTACTCGTTCTACCCATATGTCTAGGTATGTGTAATAGCGTTCTAGCACACATACATCCACGTATGAGTAAATCGAGACTGTTATTGGAAACCAACGGGGGTATCAACGAACAATGTTTACAGTGGGTCCCGTGCATGCCCGGGACCACGGTCCAGGACGTTCCGTTACTGGTGCTCGGAACCAGCCGCAAGGCGTACAGGAGGGTCTTATAGAATGCCCTTATCAAGATGGTACCAGGAAGAAGGGAGCCAGCACTCCCCTCGGTCGCCTGGAAGCCCACAGGTCAGACCGAAAGTTTTAGTTGCACAACATACCTAGTACCACTGTAAACACGAACATATATTGATAGCCGTAAATTTCCCCCGACCCGATTCAAGTGGTTTCTTTTTATGATTTATATTGTAATTATCAATTTACGGGAAAGCAAGTGCATGACAAAATCAGGAGTTTAAGAGTACATGAGTATTTTAATTTCAAGTCACAGGATTCCCATAAATATGATAATCGTAAGCCAAGTATCAATATGCCATAACGAGGCGAGTATCAAGTAGTAGCATAACAGGTGCCATGAGACATATGCCTGAGATGTGATATTAGCCAGGCGACAAGTGATAGCATGATACATGCAAGTGTGCCAGGAAAATAATATAATATTAGTCAACATGACGAAGTAGGAAAATCAGAAGGAGAGCAAGAATACTCGCCTAAAACTTCAGAAAACACCGGGAAATCCCAAGATCCGGAGTCTAGGTAACCAACGCACTCAATAACCAATATTATATATAAAAAAGAAGAGAAGAAGGATGAATCAAAAAAGGGAGTATGAAGACGCAGGGGTCGCAGACGCGGGAGGTTGCGCTGCGTTGATGTCACAAACGCGGGGTCTGAGACCCGCGTTTTATAACACAGGACGAACGCAGACGCGAGCACGTGCTCCGTGTCGCGTTAATACATGAACGCGAAGATCGCGTTAAAGAGGTGTTTGGACGCGAGGTGAGCTCCGCATCTAGTACCTAAACAGGAGAGAAAGGGAGAGACAGAGAAATGAGAGAGACGCAGGAATGAGGGAGTATGTGACGCAGGGAAGGAAAAGAGAAGGAGAAAAAGAAAGAAAGAAAGAAGGAAGGAAGGAAAGAAAAGAGAAGGAAGGAAAGAAAGAAGGGAAAGGGGAGGTTAGTCGGCTGGACCTCGCCGGCGGCGGCCAGAGTTGGTCGGAGTTGGCTGGAGAAGATGGTTAAAGCTCCAAGCCCAAAAATCTAGAGGGTGCAAGTGTAGTTCAAAAGGGAGAAATAGAGTTTTGCAAACATGTTTCGGAGAGCAACGAGTTGGCTAGAATGGAAGAGCTCACCGAGGAGTTGATATTGGTGTGGTTGGTGGTGGCTAAGGAGGTGTAGGTGGTGGTGAAAATGGTGGTGAAATTGATGGAGAAGTTGGGTTTCTTGGAGTTTCTTGGTGGAAAATAGGAAGAAGAAGGTGGTGTGGAGGTGTGTTGTGGTTGGAAATGGAGGAGGAGATGGAGGGGAAAATGGTGGGGAATTGGTGAAAGAAGTTGGTGGTGGAGAAAATGGAGAATGGAGGGGGTGACCGAAAGAGGGGCTGTTTTTCTTGGCTGTAAATGAAGGAGAAGAAGATATAATATAGAGAGAAGATGGGGAGATATATATATATATATATAAGGGAGTTGATTATTACAACATTGCCATTCCATTCCTTTCAAAAGAGACTTGCGTCTCCACTAAATGGCTGGCTGCGTCCCCCTTTTCATAAAACCCGCATTTGGCAAAAGGGAGCCAGACGCGGAGATGGGATTCGCGTCCAAGAGGAAAACGCGAATGTTGCTGTAACGCCCCGATCCCAAGAATACGGAGACGTTATGGCGACGTACATAGGCGAGGTGAAAACACACTCACGCGTACGTTAAGCCTCAGTATAGGACATAGCCTCCACATAGACAAGAGTTCCAGTAGGAAATAAGTACAGAATACCTGCAGAAAGAGGTTAGTGATAATAACAGATAGAAAAACAGGGATAAATAAGATAACAGCAATAAATCATAAAGATACCTATGAAGGGTCTCGATGAGGAGTCTCCTATGTGCACAATAGACTATCTGACAATACGATAACTCGGATCTCCAACCTGGGCACGCAAACCAAGGGTCGTCAAAAAGCGACCTAGTGAGTGATAAAATGGAGGTAGTAATATCTACTATAGTAATACAAACACGATAATAATATATAATACATGATGTTGTATTAGTGATACCATATAATAAGTATATATAATAAGCAGTAGAAATATATAAACATGTCATCTTGTAATACCATCACTACCTAGCGTGTTCTTATCGGGTCATGTCTATAGTCGTATCCAGTTTATATAATAAATAATGTTGTCCAGTGGTGACGTAATAGAAATGAACATGCTAGTGGTGACGTGATAGAAGTGAACATGCAGATGGGCATATGCATATAACCATAATACAGTGTTGTGCATAGACAGTAATGATGACTGCAAGGTATACAGAAAACAGAATATATGCAATGAAGAGTATACATATACATGAGTAGTATGCCACCACAGAAAGTGTAACATGTACTAGGTAAAGTAATAAGTATACATGTAACATGATAGCAGATAAAATATCAGGTACAGTAACAAGTACGACTAAACAATAGTATACATGTATCAGGCAAGTCATGTTATTTATCCAATAGTAGCAATCAGTATCGCCTGCTATTTTAATCAATCTCTTCCAGTGTCTCATACCACTGGCAGTTCATACTGGAGCCCGCACTCCAATCGAACCCATCCGGACATGGCATACGGGTACCATTATCCAAAAGATAGTGACCAAATTATAAGTGTTCCCGATGTCACTATTATGTATACTGTTTTATTATGTTCATTGGAAACCCATGGTCGAGGAGCTCTAGTCAGGTGGATGTATTCCATGCATACCCGGACAACGGCTTAAACAGACCCCTACTGCTGAGACCAGGGCCAGCCTGCTAAGGCTGTAACATGTAACGGGAACTCAATGAGCTAAAACAATAACGAGAAACGGGAGCTCATGAGCTATAACAGACCGTAGCCAACACTACCCCGTCCCCTGCAGTAGGACAAACAATGGATCCAGACATCCACCCGACAAGACCTAGTCAACCGTCAAGTCTCCCCCATACCCAAGTTATATTTATGATCTGATATTTAAAGTACACAGTATAACAAGAACAAATACAGTGCATGATACATGTCACATGATAACAGGACCTGAGCTCTGTTGATAGCATAGAACAAGATAACGGGAAACGGGAACAATAGATGTGGGATTCCACACATCGCATATCAACAGCTCATGTATCCAATAACGGGAATATCAATATCAATAACGGGAAACAATCATATAACAGGAATACGGGGATAACATAGAACAATAATACATGTAATATGAACGGGGATCCATATGACAAGAATAGAGAAACCATACATGCATGTGGAACAGTGATATGCCGAGAATCCATGTAACGATGATAACAATATATGACATGACGGTATTCGGTGAAGTGGTGCATCTATATATATCAGTGGGCTATAAATACGAAATAATAGTGTGATGTGTCATAGTGTCTGTGCAACGGTGATACATGTACATGCGATAACAGTGTCCCGTGTGACAGGGTATGAAGTCACGGTGGTCCGAGTGTATGCACACTAATGTTTAGTCTAACAAGTCTCTATATAACAGATGGACGTGAATATACAATGCTATATGTAAACCACCGTGTCCGGTGTAAGATGGTTAGATCATCTACTCGAGTGTTACATATAGGTATCACCAAAGTGTTAAACAGAATGATCTAGTTGAATTATTACGTTAGTGGCTAGTTTTACTCATGAACATTATTAACTTCGAAAATCTCGTTAATTAACCAATCATCCCATATAATAAATCAGGTTTTATTATGTTTTAATTCCAGGAATTTATCGAGTAAACAATAATTATAACCGATAATCAAGTTTTATTAATTACGCAATCAATCACTTTCACTAAACATGGTAAAAATATAATTTATAAAATAAAAACACTCACAAACTGGCCATGGAAAGGTAGCTCTCTTTCCCACGATCGCAACTGTTCCAGAATCGTCCAATTCGGAGTCCGGATGCTCCAGATATCGCTTGAACACTAAACGTAATAAGAATGGGTCAAAATGAAATAAAAATATCTTAAATGCAATTAATAATAATTATCAGGGGGTTTTCTATAATATTACCTTTCTTGGGTTTTGATGCGGGTTGGGCTCTTAACGGGTCGGGTTTGGATCCAAACCCATATCCATAAATTAAGTAATGGGTTATTGGGTTATAAGGTTAACGGGTTTGGGTTTCAAACTAACCCAATAGGGTTAATGGGTTCGGGTTCATGCCCAAACCCAATAGCCAGCAGCAGCAGCAGCATTTGCTGCTGCTGTGCTCGCGCACAGGCCGGCCAGCTGGTGCTGGCCGGCGGCGAGGCGGCGGTTCAGGCCGCGAGAACGAGAGAGGGAGAGTGAGAGAGAGAGAGAGAGGATGAGGAGAGGAGAGAGAGGGTTGGATGACAGTAGAAGAAGAAGGAGAAAAAGAAAGGAGAAGAAGAAGAAGAGGAGGAGGAGAAGGTGGTGGTGGCGCCTGGCTTGCCCGCCGGCGCCGCCAGGCCTGGCCGGCGAGGGACGCCGACGGCCCGGCCTCGCCTGGGGCGCGCTTAGGCCCTTCGGCCTGTTCAGATAGAGAGGGAGAGAGGGAGAGAGAGACAGTGAGAGAGAGAGAGAGAGAGAGAGGAGTGAGGAGAGAGAGAGAGCTTTAGAGAGTGAAAGTTTTAGAGAGAGAGATTTTTATGGAGAGAGAGAAGGAAACAGGGGATTTTAAAGAGGGGGAGGCGGTTGGGTTAAGAGGCGGTGGAAGAATGGCGGTGGGAATAATTGAGAAGATTGGAGAAAGAGGAAGGGGAAAAAGAATAGAAAAATTAGGATTTTTAAATTATTATTTTATTGGGTGCAATTTTGACTATCTCCGAACGGTTCCCAAAAAGTACAGCAAATAGAGAATATTACATGGAGGAGGAATGTGAAATCGGATTCATAAAATAAAGTCCGAGTTGTAAGTTAAAAATTCAGAAGTGTATTACCGACACCAGGCGACACCCGTTTGACCCAATTTTTAATAAATTTAGAAAAATTCCCAAAAATACTAAAACATACTAATGTGATTCTAAGACATAAGGTGAAAGCAAATTCTCAAAATTCAACTCCATTTGTGAATTAAAAATCATAGAGCCGATTATCGGTATCGGTCGACACCGACTACGGAGATTTTCCAAAATAATTCAGAAAAATTCCAGAAAATTCTGAAAAATCTAAAATATTGAAAAATAATATCTGAAATTGAAATCGGCTCAATCTAACTAATAGAAAGGTTAAATCAATTTTATACGTCGTATCGAGTACTGATACTGTGATACGTACATCAGGGATCAGGGGGTTACATTTCTCCCCACCTTACAAAAAAATTTCGTCCTCAAAATTTCAATTCAGGAGGGAGAACAATATTTCCAACCCCAAAGCCTAAATGTTACGGGCACACGACGCTTCCGATGCGCTTTCTGATATTTATAATGAACTCGGGATGGAGAATTAGTGCTGTGAACTAAAGATAAAGGATTGAAAGTGATAGGATGAAGAGTAAGAGAGAAGGGAATCAAATTATTCTTGTTAATATCAGGAAGTACGGAATAGACAAGAGTTGAGGAGTGTATTATCAACGAAATGGTATACTTGTACTCGTTGCTGGAATCCCTAAATTCAGATACAGATGAGTTAATCTGAACCTGATTGTACTGTTGGTAAGAGCCCGAGCATTGACCTAGGTGGTTACCCACACCAGGTGTGAACCTAAGCTCTGATACCACTATGTAACGCCCCGATCCCAAGGATACGGAGACGTTATGGCGACGTACATACGCGAGGTGAAAACACACTCACGCGTACGTTAAGCCTCAGTACAGGACATAGCCGCCATATAGACAAGAGTTCCAGTAGGAAATAAGTATAAGAATACCTGCAGAAAGAGGTTAGTGATAATAACAGATAGGAAAATAAGGATAAATAAGATAACAGCAATAAATCATAAAGATACCTATGGAGGGTCTCAATGAGGAGTCTCTTATGTGCACAATAGACTATCTGACAATACGATAACTCGGATCTCCAACCTGGGCACGCAAACCCAGGGTCGTCAGAAAGCGACCTAGTGAGTGGTAAAATGAAGGAGGTAGTAATATCTACTATAGTAATACAAACACGATAATAATATATAATACATGATGTTGTATTAGTGATACCATATAACAAGCATATATAATAAGCAGTAGAAATATATAAACATGTCATCTTGTAATACCATTCACTACCTAGCGTGTTCTTATCGGGTCATGTCTATAGTCATATTCAGTTTATAAATAAATAATGTTGTCTAGTGGTGACGTAATAGAAATGAACATGCTAGTGGTGACGTGATAGAAGTGAACATGCATATGGGCATATGCAATATAACCATAATACGGTGTTGTGCATAGACATTAATGATGTCTGCAAGGTATACAGAAAACAGAATATATGCAATGAAGAGTATACATATACATGAGTAGTATGCCACCACAGAAAGTGTAACATGTACCAGGTAAAGTAACAAAGTATACATGTAACATGATAGCGGATAAAATATCAGGTACAGTAACAAGTACGACTAAACAATAGTATACATGTATCAGGCAAGTCATGTTATTTATCCAATAGTAGCAATCAGTACCGCCTGCTATTTTAATCAATCTCTTCCAGTGTCCCATACCACTGGCAGTTCATACTGGAGCCCACACTCCAGTCGAACCTATCCGGACATGGCACACGGGTACCATTATCCAAACGAGAGAGTGACCAAATAACAAATGTTCCCGATGTCACTATTGTGTATACTGTTTTATTATGTTCATTGGAAACCATGATCGAGGAGTTCTAGTAAGGTGGGTGTATCCCGTGCATACCCGGGACAATGGCTTTAAACAGACCCCTGGCTGCTGAGATCAGGGCCAGCCCCCTAAGGCTGTAACATGTAACGGGAACTCAATGAGCTAAAACAATAACGGAAAACGGGAGCTCATGAGCTATAACAGACCGTAGCCAACACTACCTCGTCCCCTGCAGTGGGACAAACAATAGATCCAGACATCCACCCGATAAGACCTAGTCAACCGTCAAGTCTCCCCCATACCCAAGTTATATTTATGATCTGATATTTAAAGTACACAGTATAACAAGAACAAATACAGTGCATGATACATGTCACATGATAACAGGACCTGAGCTCTGTTGATAGCATAGAACAAGATAACGGGAAACGGGAACAATAGATGTGGGATTCCACACATCGCATATCAACAGCTCATGTATCCAATAACGGGAATATCAATATCAATAACGGGAAACAATCATATAACAGGAATACGGGGATAACATGGAACAATAATACATGTAATATGAACGGGGATCCATATGACAAGAATAGAGAAACCATACATGCATGTGGAACAGTACTATGCCGAGAATCCATGTAACGATGATAACAATATATGACATGACGGTATTCGGTGAAGTGGTGCATCTATATATATCAGTGGGCTATAAATACGAAATAATAGTGTGATGTGTCATAGTGTCTGTGCAACGGTGATACATGTACATGCGATAACAGTGTCCCGTGTGACAGGGTATGTAAGTCACGGTGGTCCGAGTGTATGCACACTAATGTTTAGTCTAACAAGTCTCTATATAACAGATGGACGTGAATATACAATGCGCTATATGTAAATCACCGTGTCCGATGTAAGATGGCTAGATCATCTACTCGAGTGTTACATATAGGTATCACCAAAGTGTTAAACAGAATGATCTAGTTGAATTATTACGTTAGTGGCTAGTTTTACTCATGAACATTATTAACTTCGAAATCTCGTTAATTAACCAATCATCCCATATAATAAATCAGGTTTATTATGTTTTAATTCCGGGAATTTATCGAGTAAACAATAATTATAACCGATAATCAAGTTTTATTAATTACGCAATCAATCACTTTCACTAAACATGGTAAAAATATAATTTATAAAATAAAAGCACTCACAAACTAGCCATGAAAAGGTAGCTCTCTTTTCCACGATCGCAACGGTTCCAGAATCGTCTAATTCGGAGTCCGGATGCTCCAGATATCGCCTGAACTAAACGTAATAAGAATGGGTCAAATATGTAATAAAAATATCTTAAATGCAATTAATAATAATTATCAGGTGGTTTTCTGTAAGATTACCTTTCTTGGGTTTTGATGCGGGTTAGGCTCTTAACGGGTCGGGTTTGGATCCAAACCCATATCCATAAATTAAGTAATGGGTTATTGGGTTATAAGACTAACGGGTTTGGGTTTCAAACTAACCCAATAGGGTTAATGGGTTCGGGTTCATGCCCGAACCCAATAGCCAGCAGCAGCATTTGCTGCTGCTGTGCTTGCGCACAGGCCGGCCAGCTGGTGCTGGCCGGCGGCGCGGCAGCGGTTCAGGCTGCGAGAACGAGAGAGGGAGAGTGCGAGAGAGAGAGAGAGGATGAGAGAGGGAGAGAGAGGGTTGGATGACAGTAGAAGAAGAAGGAGAAAAAGAAAGGAGAAGAAGAGGAGGAGGAGGAGGACGAGGTGGCGCCTGGCTTGCCCGCCGGCGCCGCCAGGCCTGGCCGGCGAGGGACGCCGACGGCCCGGCCTAGCCTAGGGCGCGGTTAGGCCCTTCGGCCTGTTCAGATAGAGAGGGAGAGAGGGAGAGAGAGACAGTAAGAGAGAGAGAAAGAGAGAGTGAGGAGAGAGAGAGAGCTTTAGAGAGTGAAAGCTTTAGAGAGAGATTTTTATGGAGAGAGAGAAGGAAACAGGGGATTTTAAAGATGGGGAGGCGGTTGGGTTAAGAGGCGGTGGAAGAATGGCGGTGGGAATAATTGAGAAGATTGGAGAAAGAGGAAGGGGAAAAAGAATAGAAAAATTAGGATTTTTAAATTATTATTTTATTGGGTGCAATTTTGACTATCTCCGAACGGTTTCCAAAATGTACAGCAAATAGATAATATTACATGGAGGAGGAATGTGAAATCGGATTCATAAAATAAAGTCTGAGTTGTAAGTTAAAATCCAGAAGTGTATTACCGACACTTGGCGACACTGTTTGACCCAATTTTTAATAAATTTAGAAAAATCCCCAAAAATACCAAAACATAGCTAATGTGATTCTAAGACATAAGGTGAAAGTAGATTATCAAAATTCAACTCGTTTGTGAATTAAAAATTATAGAACCGATTATCGATATCGGTCGACACCGACTACGGAGATTTTCCAAAATAATCCAGAAAAATTCCAGAAAATTCTGAAAAATCTAAAATATTGAAAAATAATATCTGAAACTGAAATCGGCTCAATCTAAATAATAGAAAGGTTAAATTAATTTTATACGTCGTATCGAGTACTGATACTGTGATACATACATCAGGGATCAGGGGGTTACAGTTGCGTTGATATAAAGACAAAAAAAACATGGATGACTTGATCTGGGTTGATTTTCTTGAGGGACATAACATTAAATGCGGGATGGAGAGAGTCTTCACATTAACGTTGAACCCAGATTAGGTGGGTCTCGCGTCAGGTAAGGAGAGAGGAAAAATAAAATATCCGGATAGAATTCCGGTATCAGGGAAAACACCGGAAACTCAGGAAAAGCCCGAAAAATAAAGTATGTCGAAAAGTTTTTCAAAAATTCTCAAAAATAATAAATATTATTTTAAGATTTTTAGTGAAATCGGTTTTCAGAAATTCAATACCATTTTCAAAATAAAAATCTTAGAATCCACTGTGGACGGTGTCTACACCGGGTAGGCCGGATTTTTGATAAATTCTAAAAATTCTCAAAAAATTATTTAGATAGAAAAATTATTTTAAGAAATAATGTGAAAGCCATTTTTAGATTTTCAACTCCATTTGTGAATTAAAAATCTGAGAGTCGGTCAGCGACACTGGTCGACACGGTTTTGAAGATTTACAATTTAATTCAGAAAAATTTCAAAAAATCATGAAAAATCTAGAATATTAAAAAATAATATTTGAAACTAAAATTAATCAAATCTGAATACCAAAAAAGTCAAATCATGCAGTACTGCTATATGAGTAAGAATTTAAATAACAAAATAAAAAATACGCTCCAAAAATCAGGACACATAGCTGTGTACGCATTCTGAGGATTGGGTGTTACAATCCATCTTCCTTATCAAAAATTTCGTCCTCAAAATTTCGATAATGGGATGTGAAGGCAGAAAATAATTGGGGTAAGGAATTTTACCAACTAAGATGGAAAGAGTTGGGGGTAACGTTCACGAATAATATCCTCCACGTAGCTTCTCCTGGGTCATGCCTATTCCAAGAAATTAGTACCAATGGTATTGCCCGATTTTTCAATGTTTTGACACTTCTGTCCAGAATGGCCATCGGCTGCTCCTTATAGGATAAATCTGGTTGTAATTCTAATTCTGAGTGATCTAAAATGTGACTTTTATCCTTGACATACTTCCTCAACTGTGATATATGGAATACATTATGTACTCCTTCTAAAGATGGTGGCAATGCCAATCGGTAAGCCGCATCTCCCATACGATCCAAAATTTCAAAGGGTCGATGTATCTCGGACTAAGTTTTCCGCGAGCACCAAATCGGATTATCCCTTTGATTGGTGATATCCTTAAAAATACATGATCACCCGTTCTGAATTCCAACGGTCTTCTATTAGTGTCTGCCCAACTCTTATGTCGGCTCTGTGCTGCCCGAAGATACTCTCTGATAATTCTAACTTTATCTGTTGTCTGAACTAGAATATCTGGTCCCATAAGTCTTCTTTCGCCAACTTCATCTCAACATATTGGCGACCTGCATTTTTTGCCATATAATCTTCAAATGGAACCATCTTGATACTGGCCTGATAGCTGTTATTATAAGAGAATTCTACCAGATGAATATAGTCTTCCAATGACCCCTTAAATTCTACCATGCAGGCTCGTAACATGTCTTCAAGAATTTGGATAGTTCGTTCAGATTGTCCATCTGTCTGGGGATGATATGAGGTACTGAATTTTAGACGAGTTCCTAAATTTTCTTGGAGACTTTCTCAGAAATGCGATCGGAATCTCGTGTCTCTATCTGACACGATGCTAACTGGAACTCCATGTAGACGAACAATTTCTTTCACATATTTATCTGCAAGAACTTCTGTTGACTGACCTACTCTGAAAGGTAGGAAGTGAGCTGCTTTTGTGAGGCGATTAACGATTACCCATACTGCATTGTTACCCTTAGGACTGCGGGGTAGAACTGTAACAAAATCCATGGTGATATGTTCCCACTTCCATTCGGGTATCGGTAATGGTTGTAGAAGTCCAGTTGTTCTCTGATGTTCTACCTTTATTTGCTGACAAACCAAGCATTTTGCCATATACTGGGCTATCTCCCTCTTCATGGCATTCCACCAAAACTTCTTCTTCAAGTCTTGATATATTTTATTTCCTCCTGGGTGTATGGAATAAGCCGAACTGTGTGCCTCTGCCAACACAGATTCTGTTATCAAAATAAAGTGCACCATCCGAATGAATACAGATATCTGTCCTTAATCCAGCTTCTACTTGAGCCCTGAATTTTTATAATCTGGGGTCTCCCTTTTCGGCTTCCTTAATTTCACTTATCAGGGTTGGTTGAATCTGGAAGGTCATTAGTTGACCTGATTCATCAGGTCCTTGTATTAGCATTAGTCCAACTTTATGATTTCCCGAAGCAATTCCTTCTGTTGAGTAAGTTGTAATAATACTTTGTTCTCTGGTCTCCTGCTTAATGCATCTGGGACTGTATCGTCCTTACCAGGATGGTACTGTAAGTCTATGTCATAGTCGACCATCAATTCAAGCCACCGCCTTTGCCTCATGTTTAATTCTTTCTGTGTGAAGATATACTTAAGACTCTTATGATCAGTATAGATCAATACTTTGTCCCCCAGAAGGTAGTGTCTCCAGATCTTCAATGCAAATATTACCGCCGTCAGTTCTAAGTCATGGGTTGGGTAATTCCTCTCATGTGGTTTCAATTGCCTAGATGCATAATTTATGACATGACCATGCTGCATTAATACACATCCTAAGCTTTTTCCGGATGTATCACTATATATAACCATCCCTCATGTTCCTGAGGGAGTCTTTAAGATCGGAGCTGAAATTAGTCTTTCTTTTAATTGTTCAAATGCTGTAGTACATTCCTCTGACCATTGATACCTTTCTCCTTTTCTGGTGAGCTTTGTTAATGGGGCTGCGATTTTGGAAAAAGTTTTCGACAAATCTCCTGTAATATCCGGTTAATCCAATAAAGCTTTTAATTTCTGCTACAGTCCTTGGGATTGGCCAATCTTTGACTGCCTGAATTTTACTGTTGGCCCGGAGGCCTTCCTCTCTAGTTTTGATGATGATTAACTCATATAGTTATGTTTACTAATAATCTTTTGATTTTAGTTTCAGATCATTTAGTAAGATATTAGTTGGTGATTGCTTCAAAAAGAGGAGTTTGGAAGCCTTCACTTGGTGATTCCAGGGCCGAGCATCAAGATCATACATAACCTAGCTCGTGGATCACGTTTGGGATCGAGTCGACTTGAAGATGAAGATCGTCAAGAAGACTTAGGTATCCTACTTTAGTGTGTTTAGACCATTTGTACAGATAAGAATAGTTGATATGCTCAAGTGCACAACACACACGTTTTATGTTTGGATATTGGTTTTTCAGTTTTGGTTTAACCAATATTTGTTTTTCATGAATAGTTGATCAAAACAAGTTTAATTGGTTTATGTATAGTAGTTTCATTCTATACATGCATGCTTAACTTTTAAACAAACTTATTTTGACTTTCCTATTCATGTATTGAAAAATTCAAGTTTGATAAAATACATGTTTTGATTTTTGGTAAAAATGTTAAAACACAAAAATGGTTTCATATGCTTGATATTTGAGTTGAAATGTTTATCAAAGTTTATATATCAATACAAAATGATAAAACTATTTTTGGTATTTTTAGAATATTTACAAGATTTATTAAAATATCTTTAACATGTGTTTCTGACCCAGACTGTGGCTGACAGGCCAGGTCGGTCGACCGCAAGGTCGACCGCACCAAAGGACGGTCGACCGACGTGCACAGCCTTGTGCACGTCTGGCAGGCACAGGCACGATCGACCGGACCGGTCGACCGGCCAGAGAGCTTTGCTCTCTGTATCTGGGCGGTCGACCGAGATTGCCCAACGGTCATATTTATGACCGTTGGTGGTCGACGGCTGGTTAACCGCCAGCCTGTCAGGCTGACAGATCAGCCTAACGGCTAGTTTTCTTTTGGGCCTATAAATACCCCATCTCTTTAGGTTTTTGACAAGATTTTTAGAGCAAAAATTTTCAGACTTTCTCTACTGTCAAAACAAGTTTTCAAAAGAGTTTTGTGCCAAAAAGATTTATCTTTGTATTGTTTTAGGTTTTTGGAAAAATCAAACAAAATAGTATTTTGAGAGATTTGTGTTTGTTCTTCATTTCTATTATCTTCAAGAGTTTTCCCAAGATTATTTCTTTGAGTTTTTATTCTTCAAACACCTAGTTTTTTCACACTTGAGCTATCAGCTATCCTATTCTATTAGGATCATTTGTTTGTGGAAAAAAGAGAAAAGGTTTGTGGTTGAGATATATCACTTATTGTAAACCTTCATTTGTTGGTTGCTCCCTCTTTAGTAGAGGTAGAGGATTGTGGTTTTCTCCCTCTATTGTGAGGTGGAGTTTGGTTGTTGGCTACGGGCCTTATCCCTCTTCGGTAGAGGTGAATTGTGGTTGTATTGCCTCGGTGGCATTGTAAGGTTGAGAGAGGAGTTCGGTACTCCTTTAGTGGATTAGAAATCCTTCTCGGTGAAGGCGGGGACGTAGAGCTAGGGGCTCGAACCTCGAAACATATCTTTGTGTTTGCGTTTGATCCATTGTCTCTTAACTCTCTCTTTTTATTGTGCAAAGCATCATTCATTTCATATCATTCATATTGCTTGTGTTGTGCCTTGCATCGTTCATATTGTTATATCTCTTATATGCTTGGATTGCTTGTGTGTGTCTCACTTATACTTAACCACAAGAGCTTCATATAGCACCTCAACCCTTATCTAGGGGAATCAAGAGGAGTTAGTCCAGAGCCCTTCACGGGGAATTCGGCTACACTTGTTGGTTGTATTAAGTGTGTTGCAAAGATTTATTTTAGCTTCCGCATTTAGTTTCTAGATTAGCATTATCACCTATTCACCCCCCTCTAGGTGATTTACAATTGGTATCAGAGCCTACGCTCCTGATACTTAGGCTTAACATCCTAGGAGTGAGATCCTTGTCTGCTAATCTACCATTTGCATTTGCACACTTGTTTGTTTGCACACATATAGTTTGGACCCATGGACTTTATGACCCCACCTATGTTTGACCCTTCCAACATTGTTATTTGGAAGACTAAGATGTCCATCTATTTACAAACCCTAGGATATAAGGTTCACCTTGCCATTACCAAGGAATCCTACCTTAGTGATAGTAAGCATATAGGGGCCAATGCACAAGACCTTGAGGCCATTAGAAGCACGCTATCAAAAGATTATCTTATGCTTGTTTCTAATCTTGATTCTGCCTTTACAGTGTGGAACAAGTTGACAACAACCACCACCTCCGAGCTTCAAATGCCAATCCAACAAGAGGAGGAGTCTAGTGGAGAATCCGAGTCACAATGCTTCATGATCCAAGGGAATGACTCCCTTGAGGTACAATCGGAAACTCAACTAGATAGTTTTGATTCTAGTTCTTCATGTGATGAATTTGTTGATGCCCATGCTTTAAATGAAGAACTATCTATGGTTTGTGAAAAATTAATAGAAAAATATAATGTTTTGAAAAAGAAAAGTCTAGGAATTGAAAAAGAAAATAAAAGTTTGCATTCTAGACTTGATAAGGTTTTGCAAGAGAAGGTTGAGGTCTATAATGAAAGGGATTCATTGAGATCTCAATTAGACCTTGCACTAAAAGAAAATAAATTTTTGAAAAATAAAAATGATTGTGAAACAATTTTGAAGAAAAATGAAAACTTGTCTTCAAAAATTGATTTTGTTTTAAAAGAGAATGTTGCTTTGAAAAATAAAATAATTTCTATTTCAAATGATTTAAATGTTTGTTTGAAGAAGAATGATTGTTTGCAAAAGAAGATTGATGCACATGTTTGCCATGCTAGTGTAGCTTCTTCATCTAGTCTGCCTATTGCATGTACCTCTTCTTCTAGGATTAATGATGATTTTTGTTTGTTGAAGAAGATTGTGGATTGTTTGGGCTCCACTTTGAGCCATTGCTCCAAGAGCCATACACGGAAACTTTGTTTCGAAAGAAACAAGTTCCATCTTTTCATGCACACCCTTCACGGCATACACATGCTCATCACGGACACCATCATCACTTGTATGCTCATGTGTACACTTGTACACATTGTGGACGTAAGGGCCACCTTACTAAATTTTGCTATGATAGAATACATGTTTCAAATTTAGCAAAGAATTTTGTTTGGGTTAGAGAAGGGACTAACCCCCATGGACCCAATAAGATATGGGTACCAAAGACCACCCCTCTTGTATTTGATGTAGGAGTGGGCTCTCGCATGACGTGAGAGTAGCGGTACCTTGGAGTGGATGTGTTCCGAGCTTAAAGGAGATTATTTGGATGCATCACTTTCAAGGGAAGTTTGGTGGAAGGACCACCTTGTTTTGGAGACATGAAGAGTTGCCTCATAGGTTTTGGTAACGGTCTTTTACTCCTTATTTATGTTTGCATGCTTTTCATGTTCATTATCTTTAGCATGATTTAATGTTTATAGGTTATTATGATAATGCCATGATTATTAGACTCTTGACATGCATGTATAGCCCTTTTGAGACACCCATGTTTAATATGGATCATTATTTTGTGTTCTCACCGTTTGTTTAGCTATCATGTTTATCATACCTCTAATAACATGTGGATTTACATAATAATCATGTTTATGTTTATCATGTTGATTTTTGTCTTGTTTGATGCTTTATGATTTGAATATATGTTTAAATGTTAGTTTTCATTAAAACTAGGTATATATTTGTACATATAGTGGGCCACAAATAAATCTATATATGTTTGTGCTTGAATGCTTATTTGAACCCATTAGATGTGCTAGTATAATCTAGTTTTGATGATCCATGCATTTTAAACTTGTATTCCCATTTTGGTTTTGTTTTATGATCATGTGTTTTCATTTCATGTATATGTCTATTTTGCCAAACTTTAAGATATACATGTATACCCCTTGAGTCATTTGCTTTTCATGCAAATCTATACATATGGACTCAATTGTGTTTAGGGATATGTATGTCTACTTTTTGTGTTGACAAATCATACATATACCTTGAAATGAAATTAGTTTAAATGAAAATTTAGTTATTCATGAATTTATGTTTAAACTTCATGTATATGTCCATTTTATCCAAATTATTGTTATACATATACATCCTTTTGAGCCACGTGACTTCATACATATATCTTTGTGGTCTCGTTGTGTTTGGATATGTATGTATACTTTAGTTTGTATAGGACATACATATACCTTGAAAATTAAATAGTTTTGATGATTTTCATGTTTTCATGTTTCAAGGAATTAATTGAGCTTAATTGTCCATCTTTCATGATTATGATCTTCACATTTTACTTGTACACTCACATTTATTGTTTACTCATGTTTTGTTTTCATGAGTCATATTTATGCTTAATTGGCTTAGAGTGTTGATTATCATGTGGATTTCATGTTTCATGAAAAATAATTTTATTTTATTCCTTACTTGAAGGATTTCGTACTAGTTTACAAGTTTTTCCATTTAACTAGTTGCGATATTCTTCATTTTGGTAGAGTTTTCAAACATACTTTATTTTTCAAATCTATTTTTTTTGATAACCCCTACCATCCAAGGGCGGTTGGTTGGGAGACCATGCCTTGTGTATGCTTTATATTGAAAATCTTTTAAACATAAGCATGTGTTGGGTGGTTGGTTATATGAGTTATACTTTGATATTATTGTTGTTTCAATTGGTATTATTGGATTCTTTCAATTGGTATCAATTTTGTCCTTTCTTGTATACTCATATATGTTTGTATGTATGTATGCTTTCAATTCTAATAGTATCAATTTCGATTGGTATTAAACTTTTCATACATATATATGTTTTATTTGTGCTTATTATATCCCCATATCTTTAAGCATAAAATCTTGTTTATGCTAAAGCTTGAGGTTCAACTTTGTTTCAATTGATTTAATTTTTCAATTGGTATCTTAATTCGAGCTTACGCATTGTTTTTGTTGGTATTTCATAAAGGGGGAGAAAATTCGATTTTCATATTTCAATTGGTATTTGTATTTCCACTCCTTTACTTTATGATAGAAAATAAATTTTTTTCGATATCATATACTTTAAAAAAAAAAATTTTATATCAAGATGTTTATTTGAAGGTTTTAAAATGGTATCTCAAAATTTTGTTTAAAATAAATACAAAAGTTTTGATTTGTATTGCCTATATGCAAGGAGAGCTTAACATCTCTTCTACATGTAGATCCATGATGAGTGTATCTTGTATTGAAGAGCTTGACAACTTCTTCTTTATGTGGTACACGTGTGTAGGGGGAGCTTCACATCTCCTCTTATGCATTACATAGTGTACGTTATGTGAATTAGGGCTTGTCATCCCTCCTTCATGTAATGTATCTATGTAGGGAAGCTTCACATCTTCCTCTTCATGAATGTATATCGCATATAACATTTATTGATTGATCTATATTTACTTTCAATTGATATCAAGATACTACTTTGACATATTTTCAATTGATATCTTAATTGATTGTCACCCCTATTTGGTTTTGTTTTTGTTTTAGACAAAAAGGGGGAAAACATTGTCTTTATTAACCCTTTTGTTGATTCATTGTTTCGAACAAAAAGGGGGAGAAAAATTTATTGATTTGGTTTTGCTTTTACCCCTTATTGATGATTGTTTCTTTGTATTAAAAAGGGGGAGAAGATTTTGTTTTGTTTTGGTTTTTACCCCTTTGTTGATGATTGACAAAAGGGGGAGAAAGATTTTGAGTTTTGGTTAAGTTTTATATATGCATATTTATGTTTTGCATATATTAAGTTTAATTTAGTTTAATTTTAATTGGTATCTAGAGCATGTTTTATTTTGAACATTTCATTGGTATCTAGAGCCTTTTATTGTTTATGCATGATTATGCATTCATGTTTAAGAGCCTTCATTGCATATTCCTTATGTTTATTTGTTTATGCATGAGTTAAAGGGGAGCTTCTTTGAAGCTTAACTTTAATCCATGCATATATAACTCCATGAGTTTTGTCATCATCAAAAAGGGGAGATTGTTGGCCCGGAGGCCTTCCTCTCTAGTTTTGATGATGATTAACTCATGTAGTTATGTTTACTAATAATCTTGTGATTTTAATTTCAGATCATTTAGTAAGATATTAGTTGGTGATTGCTTCAAAAAGAAGAGTTTGGAAGCCTTCACTTGGTGATTCCAGGGCCCGAGCATCAAGATCATACATAACCTAGCTCGTGGATCACGTTTGGGATCGAGTCGGCTTGAAGATGAAGATCGTCAAGAAGACTTAGGTATCCTAGTTTAGTGTGTTTTGATCCATTTGTACAGATAAGAATAGTTGATATGCTCAAGTGCACAACACACACGTTTTATGTTTGGATATTGGTTTTTCGGTTTTGGTTTAACCAATATTTGTTTTTTATGAATGGTTGATCAAAACAAGTTTAATTGGTTTATGTATAGTAGATTCATTCTGTATATGCATGCTTAACTTTTAAACAAACTTATTTTGACTTTCCTATTCATGTATTGAAAAATCCAAGTTTGATAAAATACATGTTTTGATTTTTGGTAAAAATGTTAAAACACAAAAATGGTTTCATATGCTTGATATTTGAGTTGAAATGTTTATCACAAGTTTATATATCAATGCAAAATGATAAAACTATTTTTGGGTATTTTTAGAATATTTACAAGATTTATTAAAATATGTTTAACATGTGTTTCTGACCCAGACTGTGGCTGACAGGCCGCACCAAAGGCCGGTCGACCGTTGCGGTCGACCGACGTGCACAGCCTTGTGCACGTCTGGCAGGCACAGGCACGGTCGACCGGCCAGAGAGCTTTGCTCTCTGTATCTGGGCGGTCGACCGGGCGGTCGACCGAGATTGCCCAACGGTCATATTTATGACCGTTGGCGGTCGACCGGCCAGTCGACCGCCAGCCTGTCAGGCTGACAGATCAGCCTAACGGCTAGTTTTTTTTTGGGCCTATAAATACCCCATCTCTTTAGGGTTTTTGACAAGATTTTTAGAGCAAAAATTTTCAGACTTTCTCTACTGTCAAAACATGTTTTCAAAAGAGTTTTGTGCCAAAAAGATTTATCTTTGTATTGTTTTAGGTTTTTGGAAAAATCAAAGAAAATAGTATTTTGAGAGATTTGTGTTTGTTCTTCATTTCTATTATCTTCAAGAGTTTTCTCAAGATTATTTCTTTGAGTTTTTATTTTCCAAACACCTAGTTTTTCCACACTTGAGCTATCACCTATCCTATTCTATTAGGATCATTTATTTGTGGGAAAAAAGAAAAGGTTTGTCGTTGAGATATATCACTTGTTGTAAACCTTCATTTGTTGGTTGCTCCCTCTTTGGTAGAGGTAGAGGATTGTGGTTTGCTCCCTCTATTGTGAGGTGGAGTTTGGTTGTTGGCTACGGGCCTTATCCCTCTTCGGTAGAGGTGGATTGTGGTTGTATTGCCTCGGTGGCATTGTAAGGTTGAGAGAGGAGTTCGGTACTCCTTTAGTGGATTAGAAATCCTTCTCGGTGAAGGCGGGGACGTAGAGCTAGGGGCTCGAACCTCGAAACATATCTTTGTGTTTGCGTTTGATCCATTCTCTTAACTCTCTCTTTTTATTGTGCAAAGCATCATTCATTTCATATCATTCATATTGCTTGTGTTGTGCCTTGCATCGTTCATATTGCTATATCTCTTATATGCTTGGATTGCTTGTGTGTGCCTCACTTATACTTAACCACAAGAGCTTCATATAGCACCTCAACCCTTATCTAGGGGAATCAAGAGGAGTTAGTCCAGAGCCTTCACGGGAAATTCGGCTACACTTGTTGGTTGTATTAAGTGTGTTGCAAAGATTTGTTTTAGCTTCCGCATTTAGTTTCTAGATTAGCATTATCACCTATTCACCCCTCCTCTGGGTGATTTACATTTACTAGGGTCAACTGAAATTCCTTCTTCTGAAACTACATGACCCAAGAAAGCTATATGGTCTAACCAGAACTCACACTTGCTTTGTTTAGCATAAAGTTGTTCCTGCCGGAGAGTTTGTAGCACTATCTTTAAGTGTTCTGCATGCTCTCTGTCGTTCTTAGAATATATTAAGATATCGTCGATGAACACCACGACAAACTGGTCCAAATATGGTGAGAAGACTCGGTTCATCAAATCCATAAAGACAGCTGGGGCATTGGTCACTCTGAAGGGCATAACTAGAAATTCGTAATGCCATAGCGAGTTCGGAATGCTGTCTTCGGAATATCTTCTTTCTTTACTTTTAGTTGGTGATAACCTGATTGTAAATCCAATTTCGAAAACACTCGGGCCCCACGAAGTTGATCAAAAAGATCATCAATTCTTGGTAAGGGATACTTATTCTTGATGGTAACTTTGTTTAATTCTCTGTAGTCTATACACAACCGCTTACCACCATCTTTCTTGTTGGCCAATAGCACCAGAGCTCCCCATGGTGAAGTACTGGGTCTAATCAATCCCTTGTCAGAATATTCCTGTAACTGCCTCTTTAAAACTTCTAACTCAGTGGGTGCCATTCTGTATGGGGCTTTAGATATTGGGACTGTGCCCGAAATGATATCAATGGAGAACTCAATTACTCTATCGGGTGGAAGTCCTGAGATCCCTTTAAATACTTCTGGAAACTCATTCCAAACTGGTACTCCCTTTTCTTGGATTTCGACAGTAGTCATCTGTGTTTTTCCCTTGGCAGGTTTATGTTCTCCTTCAAATTGGAACTCAGGCTGAAGCGTTATTCTGAAAATAACTTTCTTGTTTTGACAATCAATAACCGCATGGTATTTGCTGAGCTAAGTCATGCCTAAGATTACGTCGTACCCTTTAGTATCTAGTACGAACATATCCACTGCTAATGTCCTGTTACATAGTTCCACCGAATAATCTATACAAATTCTATTAGAGATGACTACCCCATTACCGGTACTAATCTCCCACTGGTGGTCTAAATATTCAACAAGTACAGAGTGTAAAGTAGTGAAACTATCTGATATGTAACAATGAGAAGCGCCAGAATCAAAGAGGGCTAAGACAGGTTTAGAGTGCACCATAATGTTACCTGTTACCACCCCTCCAGAAGTTTGGGCCTCTTCCGCTGTCAAGTTGTAGGTCCGTCCTCTTCCACGACTTGCTGTTGTTCTTCCTCCCCTCGGAGCTGGGCGAAAAACCTGTTGTTGTGAAGGGAGAGGGGCCCTCTTGACCACTGGTCCTGGGTTCCTCTGTCCAATGGCTACTGGAGGTGCCGGTAGGGTTCGGTTCATCATCCCAGTTCTCTTATGGGGATAGCCTTCTATTGTGTGATCACCAGATCCACATGCTAGGCATAACCCATTTGCCCTACGACACTCCTGATGCGTGTGGCCTGTCCTCTGGCAATAATCACATAGGAAGTGGTTGAGTTATCTGAAGAGGGACTGATCGAAATGGTCTTCTAAACATTGGGGCTTTTGCAGCCCTGACTGGACCTCCTCTGCCTAGTTGCTGAAATGGCCTCTTCATGGCCTGTTTCCTCCTCTGATCAAGATTCTTTTTCTCCAGTCCTCGCTCCACCTCTCGAGCTACAGTGAGGACCTGGGAATATGTTTTTAGCTGTTGGGGAATCAAAAGGACTTGAATATCTATTTGTAAGCCCTGCTGAAATCTGCTTGCCCGCTTCTCTTCGTCGGCTATCATATATGGAGCAAAACGACTCAGCCTTAAGAACTCAGCAGCATATTCATCAACAGATCGATTTCATTATTGAAGTCGGATGAATTGCTCTTCCATCTCCTTCTGAGCTGTAGTAGGGAAGAATCTATCATAAAAGCACTTAGAGAACTGGTCCCAAGTGATGGGTTTATCCAGTCTCGCTTCTTCAGCTAGCCGCCAATTCTAGCCACATCCTTTAGTTGGATCTTGGCGACCTCCACCCGATCTTCCTCTGGAACCCTTGCTGCCTTCAAGAGATCTGTGGTGTCGATTAGCCATTACTCGGCATCTAGCGGTCTCTCTCCCCCTGTAAATATTGCCGGTTGCAACCGCATGAAGTCTGACACGTTGTCCGGCCTTCGTTCCTGAGGAGCTGCTATCAATCCTTGCCGAAGGAGTTCGGTCTGCCTTTGTTGATTCTCCACTATATTTTGGATAACCCTTAGAATATCTGCATTTCCCCCTACGGGTCCGTCCTGTGGCTGCCCGGAGTTGTTACGTCCTGTCCTTCTATCCATATCTATGTTGGTAAAAGAAGTCTGAAAAGAGGAGTGAAAGTAAAAGATAGATGGACTTTAGGAATCAAGGGAAGGAATATCAAGAAGGAATGGATAACTTCGTATATTGTAGTTGGAATGTATAACCGAAACTCATGTATTCCATCTGCAAATTAAGATCCCATTAATTTGCGATTTGGTTATACTGTAGGTGTGAGAGCCCTGTCTCTGATACCACCTGTAATGCCCGATCTGGCGGTTACGGAGACGCTACTGCGACGTATATACGCATGTCAGAAATACCCTCACGTATATACGCTAAGCATCAGTACAAATAAGAATCAGAGTACGAAAGTGCGTGGCATATATACATTCCAATATAAGGATTACAAAGTTATCACAGAGCGTGATATATTGATACATGTACATTATATCACAGCCAGGTACAAAAGTAAGAATTACAATTTGTACAGTAAAAAGGTGCTCACGGGCTGAGAAGAAGATCCCCGAGCTTGTAGGAAAATTCAGGAACAGAAGTAGCTAGGACAAGTCAGCCTGCTCCGAGAGATAAGCTTGATCTTCGGTGGAGGGCTCCGCTTCAATCCAAGTTTCAGAACCTGAACATGCAAGTCCAGGGGAGTCAGAAACTCCCTAAAAAATAGACAGGTGAATGCCAAGTATTGTGTAGAGATAGGTATGTGTGTGTTGATATGATCAAAACAGTATTAAGCATCAAGAACTGTAGAAGTTTACTTGGAAAGAATACCAAGAAATAGACACAGTCCTCGTTGAATAGGCTGCTTGCAACCATTAAAGTTAGTCACCTCCAAACCATATTGAAAAAGACTAAGTCAACTAAAGTCCATTCTTTAGCGCACACCTCCGCATGCTTATTGCCTCGGTGCTAGCTTCTTTAATAACGAAAGGTAATGCTAATTGAACGGTGTGATAAGCTACTAGTTCTTCAACCGAAAAATATAGTAGAATAATGGACTGCAAAGGCAGGCTAGCCACCCGGGAAAGCACCAAAGGAAATATATAGATCTGAGTCGAGAGTACATGTATAGTAAGCAAGAAATGGAGGCATAAAATGAAAGTGATAAGGCCTGAATAAATCTATTGCTGCCATTTTCAATATTTATACTTATTACTCATTCTACTCATATGTCTAGGTATGTGTAATAGCGTCCTAGCACACATACATCCACATATGGGTAAATCGAGGCTGTTATTGGAAACCAACGGGGGTATCAACGAACAATATTTACAGTGGGTCCCGTGCATGCCCGGGACCACAGTCCAGGACGTTCCGTTACTGTGGCTCGGAACCAGCCGCAAGGCGTACAAGAGGGTCTTATAGAATGCCCTTATCGAGATGGTACCAGGAAGAATGGAGACAGCACTCCCCTCGGTCGCCTGGAGGCCCACAGGTCAGACTGGAAGTTTTAGTTGCACAACATACCTAGTGCCACTGTAAACACGAACATATATTGATAGCCGTAAGTTTCCCCCGACCTGATTCAAGTGGTTTCTTTTTATGATTTATATTGTAATTATCAATTTACGGGAAAGCAAGTGCATGACAAGATCAGGAGTTCAAGAGTACATGAGTATTTTAATTTCAAGTCACAGTGTAACGCCCCGATCCGGCGGGTACGGAGACGTTACTGCGACGTATATACGCAGATCAGAAATACCCTCACGTATATACGCTAAGCATCAGTACATGCAAGAATCAGAGTACAGAAGCACGTGGTGCATTACACATTTCAACATAAGAGTACAATTACAAAGTTATCACCAGATGTGACAAATATTACAAGAATATTGCATCACCAATATGGCGCAATTGCGAGAATACAAGGAGATGTACAAGTATGAACAGTACAAAAGATGGCTAGAGACATAGCAGGAGAACTCTAGAGCCGAGAGGGGGGCCTGGAAGGATAAGGCTCTGAACGGTCTGCTGGAGATCCACGCTACCGCTGCGCCACACTGATCAACAACTGGGAGAATCTGTAAATCACCTAGAGGGGGGTGAATAGGTGATGGCTAATCTAATGGTCACTTAAAGGTGAACTATGCAAATAATGCGGAAGCTAAAAACAATTATGACCTAATTAAATCTTTAACACTAAACACCACGTATAACCAAAGAATGTTGCCGAATTCCCCGTGAAGGGCTCTGGACAAACTCCTCTAGATTCCCCTTAAATGGGTTGAGGTGCCGCGTTGGCTCTCTTGGTTAAATACAAGTGTTAGTCAACAATCCCAAGCAAGTATGTAATATGAGCACAATGGATATCAAGCATGTAAATGAAAGCACAATAAATAGCATGCAAGATATAAAAGAGACAAAGAGAGAGAGAGAGCGAGCAATCGCAAACACAAGGGTATGTTTCGAGGTTCGAGCACACTTGCTCTACATCCCCGCCTTCGACACACGAAGGATTTCCACTATGCAAGATCCCAATGGATCTCTCCTCGGTGCCGCAACACCTACAAGCCCTCGGACTCTCTAGTCCCGTACACACCGCAAGCCCACCGGCTCGCCGAGGCCGCACCTCGTACAACAAGTTCGCACCCGAACTCGAAACAACGCGGACACACACGTCCGCCTCCTCAAAGTACAAGAAATGATCTCTTGGTGATCTAAACTTTTGATCACCAATAAAAAGCTCTCACTACAACACACCTATAGGATGTATAATCAATGGATGCTCAAGTGTGGTGTGAGAAAAAGCAAGGATGTGAAAGGTGGAAGAAAACTCAAAGAATCACTTTTAACACTCTTGATAAAAACTTCCCTTTAGATAGGAATATTTGCTCTCTATTTTGTGGAGAAAACCCTTTTAAAAGTCTGGGAAAAACTGGCTCAAAGCTCTCCTAAAATCTTGTGTGAAAACAATGACAAGACCCCCCAATTTATAGGCCAGAAAAATATAGCCGTTGGGATCTGTCAGTACTGCTGGTCGACCGCTAACGGTCGGATTTCTGACCGTTGGAGCCACGGTCGACCGGTGCGGTCGACCGAACTTTCCAGAGAGCACTGCTCTCTGGAGCGGTCGACCGGCACGGTCGACCGACCACCAGTACACACAGGCGTGCACATTTGTGCACGTCGGTCGACCGGCCCGGTCGACCGACTTCAGGATTAGTCGACTAGTCGACTTGGCTGAAGCCTGAAATAGTTTTTTTCTGGGATAAAAAATTTGTCTTTTTGGCTTATATAAAATCCCATAAAATACTAAAAAATTTACAAAAATAGTTTTACCAATATACTTTGATATACAAACATGCTTGCACAAAATCAAGGCATGTTATAAAAGATTGGACTATTTTTCTAACTTGAAATATTTGGCTCATGATAAAAACTGTATTTTTCTAACACAATATTTTTCAAAACATATTTTTCCAAATCTTCATCAAATACAAAGACAAGATATACTTTTAAGACATAGTGTGTATGGATATGATCCACTACACAATCAAGATGAAATATCTATGTTTTTGTCATAAAGCTCTAGATAAGGTTTTGGTTGAAAGATAAGTATATGGAAAATACCAAAAATCACTTGAAATACTATTTTGGTTTTTGGTTAAAATCTTTTATGAAAACAAACTAAATCAAGAGTGTGTGTGCATGGTATACTTGAGCAATCCACCAACTATCTATCCTTTACATTTTAACTAAAACAAAAACTAAATCTTATACCTAGACACAAGTCTTCATCTTCTTGAAGTCTTCACTTGAAGTCTTCTCATCTTCTTGACTTGGTCCAAGCTTGATCCAAAAGCTCCTTGGATCACACCGTGCTAGCTCCAAATCTTGACATTTTATCCTTTGTTGAGCTATGCACCTACTAATTCAACACAAGATCATTAGTAAATATAACTTCATGAGTTGATCATCATCAAAACTAGGGTGATAGGCCTTTGGGCCAACAATCTCCCCCTTTTTTGATGATGACAAAACTCATGAGGTTATATATGCATGGATTAAAGTAAAGCTTCAAAGAAGCTCCCCCTTAACTCATGCATAGACATAAATAATAATATATGACAATAAAGCTCATAAATATGTATGCAAATGAATGGAGATAAAACAAAATAAATCTTTTTCTCCTATTTGCAAAACAAAACTTATATGCATAAATAACAAGGAAGACAAATACTACTCCCCTTAAGCAATGAAAACATGCATATATACTCAAATACTTCTCCCCCTTTTTATCAATCATCAACAAAGGGTTCAAAGTAAAATCAAATCAAACAAATTTTTCTCCCCCTTTTTGTCAAAAACAAAAGGATCAAGAAGGGGTAATACAAATCAATCAATAAAGATTTATATGCGATATACATTCATGAAGAGGAAGACGCTAAGTTAGCTTCCCTACACATATGCATTACATGAAGAAGGGATGACAAGCCCTAACTCACATAACACATATTATGTAATGCATAAGAGGAGATGTGAAGCTCCCCCTACACACGTATATCATATAAAGAAGAGTTGTCAAGCTCCTCAATTTATAATATACTCAACATGAATCTATATGTAGAAGAGATGTTAAGCTCTCCTTGCATATAGGAAATACAAATCAAAAAAAAAATTTTCTTTGAACTTACTTAATAAAACACATTTTGAGATATCAAATCAACGTATTTATTTTTTAATATCAATAGTAAACATAAAAAATTTTATTTTTTTTATTTTTCATCATAAACTCTGTGCTTTTAAAAATGTGAGTCAATTGTGAGTTAAGCACATGGAAATCATATATATGTATGAGAAATGAGTATACCAAGTGAAATTGAAACATACATATATATAAGAAACAAAATATGAGTATATACAAAATAAGTTCATATTGATACCAATTGAAACGATTCAATGATACCAATTGACATAACAATAAAATCAACTGTATATCTCATAACCTACCACCCTTCATATGCACAGGGTAAAAGATTTTCAATGAAGCATATAAGGCATAATCGCCTATCCATCCTCCCATAGATGGTAGGGTTTTCAAAAATAGATTTGAAAATAAGCTTAGTTTGAAAAACTCTATCAAATGAAGAATTTGCACTAGAAAAATGTTTTAAGACTAGTACGAAATCCTTCAAGTAAGGAATAAAGCAAAGAAATGTCAATAAATCTCAATATTCCTTTAAATCATCACATTTTTCATTTAAAAAAAATATATATTTCAAGATATATGTATGTTTTGACAACACAATAAGTATACATACATATCTCTTAAACACAATTGAGTCCGTATAAATAGATTTGCATTAAAGGCAAATGACTCAAGAGGTATACATGTATATCTTAAAGTTTGGCAAAATACACATATACATGAAATGAAAACACATGACCAAAAATCAAATCCAAAAGTGGGAATATAAGTTTTAAAATGTATGTATCATCAAACCAAGCAATACAAGCACATTTCATGGGTTCAAATAAGCGTTCAAGTACAAATATAAATAGATTTATTTGTGGCCCACGATATGTACAAGTATAAATCCTAGTGTTGACAAAAACTAACATATAAACTAATATTCAAATCATGAAGCATCAAATTTTGAGAAAAATAGAATCATGTGTCAATCTCAAAATTATTTGAAGAATAAATAACTAGTATAATTGTTTTTGAAAAACTAGTTAAAGATCCTTCAAATATATCAAATCTTATGTTTTTCATAAACATAACTAGATACATAAAAATTTAAGCACTCATGGTCTATAAGGCTCAAAATGTTTTTAATAAAAATGTGAGTGTTAAATGATCATGTAAATAGTATTTTTTATGAAAATAGTCAATGAAGCTCATAAGTCACATTTTTAACAAAAACACGAAAAATCAAAACACTAATCTTCATGGTATATGTATGATTAATCCAATCCTAACAATACACATACATATCCCAAATCTAAAAGAGTCTATTAATGATGTTTGCATGAAGGCAGAGACTCACGAGTATACATGTATATTTATTAGATTTGAATTAAAAATAGATATACATGAAGTAAAGCATAAGAAATTGGCAAAGCATGTATAAATGAGAATCATCAAAACTAGTCTATACATATGCATATAGTGGGTACAAATGAGCATGAAGTTCAATCATATATGAATCAATTGTAATTCACTATTTGTATATGTATACATGCACGTTTTGATAAAATCTTCATTTAAACATGTAAATACCACATGAAGCACATAAAAATATGAACATGCTATGAATATTATGAATGAACAAGCATGAACATAAAAAGTAGGAGTTTAGAAATTGTTACCAACTCCAAAGCTCCAAATATGGTGGTCTTTCCACCAAAGCTCCTTGATAGCGATGCATCCAAAAGTATGTCCATCAAGTCTATTGCATCCACTACCAAGGCACCAATCCTCTCACGTCTTGTGAGAGCCCTCACCTACATCACAAGCAAATGGTGGGGGTTTGGTACCCATATTTTCTTGTAGGGTCCACGGGGTTGCTTTGTTGCAAGGAACCCAAAATCTTTTATTCTTAGCAAAATTAAAATGATCTAATCTATCATAATAATATTTTGCTAAATGACCTTTGCGACCACAATGTGTACATATGTACACCTTAGTATGCTTATGTGTAGGAGTGTGAACATGATGTGCAACATAAGCATGATGATGTGCATGAATGAATGGAGTTTGTTTCTTTGAAAACAAGGACTCCAATTTAGTATGGTTGAATGCACATGTGCTCAAATTAGAGCTCAAACTATCTATTTTATTTTTCAACATGTTTATCTCATTAGTGGTGACATGTAAAGCATGATGAGATATATGATCATTTTTCTTTTTCTTTTGTGAAACAAAATCTTTTTCTTTTTCACAAATTTTTCTTTTCAAAGAATTATTTTCTTGAAAAACAACTTCTCTTTGTTCTTCCACCAAATCAACTTTCTTTTTCAAAATAGTATTTCCTTCACATAAATCATTCAATTTTGTAAGCAAGGAAACATTTTCATTTTTCAAATTTTTATTTTCTTTTTCTAAGTATGCAATCTTAGATTTGAAAGAATCATTTTCTTTGAGCATACAATCAAAATCCTTTTTCAAATTTTGTTATCTTTTTCTAAACATGCAATGCTAGATTTAAATGAATCTTGTTCTATATGCATGCAAGCAATGTTCTTTTTCATATTTTTATTTTCTTTCTTAAGCATGTCATATTTTTCAAGAATGTTTGGCAAAATGAAATGAGCTCATCATATGACATGTCCTCATCATCGGATTCGGAGTTTACCTCAAGGGGGTTATCCCTTGGACCATATAGCATACGTTGGAGATGTCGCTTCCAACGTCCGAATCGCTCCCCGCATAGTATTGTTCATTTTCACCGAGGGAGATGAGGGTATTCCACACTACAAAAGCCGAATCAAGGTTAGAAACTCTAGATAAATAAACATCATTTAGGGTTGACTTTAAAGCATGAAGGGCTTTTGCATTAGCCTCAAATTCTTACCATCTAAACAATATGCATTATTAGTAGTGGCAAGATATGCATGAAAACCTAAGGCTTTGAGGTACAAGGACATCTTCACCTTCCATATATGGATGTTAGCAATGTCAAACATGGGGGTGACATGAAGTCCATGGTGTGTGTACAAAAATATGTGATTAGCCTAAAAATAAGGATCTTTTACTCTAGGTTGTTAGACCACAATCAGAGTACCAAGCTCTGATACCAATTGTAAATCACCTAGAGGGGGGGGAATAGGTGATGGCTAATCTAATGGTCACTTAAAGGTGAATTATGCAAATAATGCGGAAGCTAAAAATAATTATGACCTAATTAAATCTTTAACACTAAACACACGTATAACCAAAGAGTGTGGCCGAATTCCCCGTGAAGGGCTCTGGACAAACTCCTCTAGATTCCCCTTGAATGGGTTGAGGTGCCGCGTTGGCTCTCTTGGTTAAATACAAGTGTTAGTCAACAATCCCAAGCAAGTATGTAATATGAGCATAATGGATATCAAGCATGTAAATGAAAGCACAATAAATAGCATGCAAGATATAAAAGAGACAAAGAGAGAGAGAGTGAGCAATCGCAAACACAAGGGTATGTTTCGAGGTTCGAGCACACTTGCTCTACATCCCCGCCTTCGACACACGAAGGATTTCCACTATGCAAGATCCCAATGGATCTCTCCTCGGTGCCGCAACACCTACAAGCCCTCGGACTCTCTAGTCCCGTACACACCGCAAGCCCACCGGCTCGCCGAGACCGCACCTCGTACAACAAGTTCGCACTCGAACTCGAAACAACGCGGACACACACGTCCGCCTCCTCAAAGTACAAGAATGATCTCTTGGTGATCTAAACTCTTGATCACCAATAAAAGCTCTCACTACAACACACCTATAGGATGTATAATCAATGGATGCTCAAGTGTGGTGTGAGAAAAAGCAGGGACGTGAAAGGTGGAAGAAAACTCAAATATCACTTTTAACACTCTTGATAAAAACTTCCCTTTAGATAGGAAATATTTGCTCTCTATTTTGTGGAGAAAACCCTTTTAAAAGTCTGGGAAAAACTGGCTCAAAGCTCTCCTAAAATCTTGTGTGAAAACAATGACAAGACCCCCCAATTTATAGGCCAGAAAAATATAGCCGTTGGGATCTGTCAGTACTGCCGGTCGACCGGCTCGGTCGACCGCCAACGGTCGGATTTCTGACCGTTGGAGCCACGGTCGACCGGTGCGGTCGACCGAACTTTCCAGAGAGCACTGCTCTCTGGAGCGGTCGACCGGCACGGTCGACCGACCACCAGTACACACAGGCGTGCACATTTGTGCACGTCGGTCGACCGGCCCGGTCGACCGGCTTCAGGATTAGTCGACTAGCTAAGTCGACTAGTCGACTTGGCTGAAGCCTGAAACAGTTTTTTTCTGGGATAAAAAATTTGTCTTTGGCTTATATAAAATCCCATAAAATACTAAAAAATCTACAAAAATAGTTTTACCAATATACTTTGATATACAAATATGCTTGCACAAAATCAAGGCATGTTATAAAAGATTGGACTATTTTTAACTTGGAAATATTTGGCTCATGATAAAAACTGTATTTTTCTAACACAATATTTTCCAAAACATATTTTTTTCAAATCTTCATCAAATACAAGACAAGATATACTTTTAAGATAAAGTGTGTATGGATATGATCCACTACACAATCAAGATGAAATATCTATGTTTTTGTCATAAAGCTCTAGATAAGGTTTTGGTTGAAAGATAAGTATATGGAAAATACCAAAAATCACTTGAAATACTATTTTAGTTTTTGGTTAAAATCTTTTATGAAAACAAACTAAATCAAGAGTGTGTGTGCATGGTATACTTGAGTAATCCACCACCACTATCTATCCTTTACATTTTTAACTAAAACAAAAACTAAATCTTATACCTAGACACAAGTCTTCATCTTCTTGAAGTCTTCACTTGAAGTCTTCTCATCTTCTTGACTTGGTCCAAGCTTGATCCAAAAGCTCCTTGGATCACACCGTGCTAGCTCCAAATCTTGATATTTTATCCTTTGTTGAGCTATGCACCTACTAAGATCTTGATAATGAATCTTTCACTAATTAAACACAAGATCATTAGTAAATATAACTTCATGAGTTGATCATCATCAAAACTAGGGTGATAGGCCTTTGGGCCAACAGAATCCACACGCTCCAAGCTCCAAGACCTGGACATGATGAGGATCCAGAAGAGTCAGAACTCCCCCGAGTGGTGATGCGAAAGTCAGATAGCGTGATGAGATAAGCACATGTGTATCGATAAATCCAAGTCATAAATATGCATTGAAAAAATCGTTTCGTGAGCACAGGCATGCAAGGGTAAGTAAATATATAACAAGTAATATCAAGCAGGACTACTCATGATATGAAAAGATAAGAGCAGGAGACTGGTGGAATAGAACATAAGTGGAAAGCAGGACATGAACGGGTATAGTATAATAATCATAAACCGAAAATCTGAAGTAAAACTTGATGAATGCAATTGTGGCGAAACAAGTGGTATACCAAGTTGTAGAGCAACATAACAAGTTATCACCTTGGCATTTTATTATTATTACTCGTCCGACCCATATATCTAGGTATGTGTCCTGGTGTACATCTCAACACACATACATCCATATATAAGCAAGCCGAGGTTGGTTATTGGAAGCTGATGAAGAACTGATAGCTCATACTTATAGTAATTCCCGTCCGCCCGGGACACAACCATTGGGGGCCTTAAATCCCCCTAACACGCATCTTCTGGGGGCCTTAAATCCCCCTAACACTAATCGTCAGTTTTATTTAGTATTCCACTACTATAAGCAAGGCACCATACCGGCATCCATCACTTCCTCCCATTCCCCGTGCAAGTTATCCTTTTTATAGCTTATTAACAATATTATCAGATTTCGGGAATGAATAGGATCATAACTGGTCATAACAAGAGTACATAACAAGCATAACGGGAGTTCATAACAAGAGATCAAGTACTACATTCCCGTAATGTGATAATCATAGGTAGAGAGTTAATCATAACAGGTATAAAGCCTCAACATGCCAATGACAAGTGATCAGGCAGGTGACAGGTTATAAGTCATGTCATAACAAGGAACAAGTGATAAGAGATAACATAACAGAAGCAGGTGTCCAGTAGTGTCAAGTGATATATAATGCAAATACAAGTCGATCCGATAAAAGGGAAAAATCAAATGGAGGCGAGGACACTCGCCTAAATACGGAAAATACTGTGAAATCTCCGATCTCCAGAATCCAGGCAACAAACGCGTAAACGCATTCTAATAAAAAGAGGAGAGAGAGAATGGAGACGCGGGAGTCGCAGACGTTAGAGTCGCGTTGCGTAGAGATCACAAACGCGGGGTTCGAGAACCGCGTTCAAGTTATAACATGAGAAGAACGCGGGCGCGGACGTGGGTTCCGCGTCGCGTTAACACGAGAAGAACACAGACGCGGGCATGAGCTCCGCGTCGTGTTGACACGAGAAGGACACAGACGCGGGCAGGGGCTCCGCGTTGCGTCGATACAAGAACGCGAAGGCCGCGTTAAAGATTTACTTAGACGCAGGGTGTGCTCCACGTCTATCAATTAACAGTGAGAAAGAGAGAGACAAGGAGATGAGAGAGTGAGAGAGACGCAAGGATGAGGGGAACGCAGGGAAGGGGAAGACGCAAGGTTGACAGGAAGAGAGACGCAGGTTGGGAGAAAAACAGAGAAGAGAAGGAAAAGAAAAAGGAAAGGAAAAAGAAAGGAAAGAAAGAAAGAAGGAAAGGGGGGTTTGGTGGCTGGCCATGGCCGGTGGTCGCCGGCGGCAACCGGAGGTGGCCGGAGACGGCCGGAGAAGGCGGCCAAGGCTCCAAGCCCAAGGCAAGATGGAGTGCAAGTCTAGTATAAAATGAATTTTTGGAGTTTTGGAATGGTATTTCAGGGAGCGACGAGTAGGTCCGTTGGAAAGAGCACGCCGAGAAGATGAAGATGGCGTGGTCGTTGGTGGCCAAGGTGGAGTATATGGTGGTGGGGAAGGTGGTGAAGTTGGTGGTGGAAGTGGGTTCCTTGGTGTTTCTTGGTGAAAAAGAGGAAGAAGAAGGTGGTGTTGTTGTTGTTGGAAATGGAGGAGGAGATGGAGGGGAAAAAGGTGGAGGAGTTGGTGGAGTTGGTGGTGGAGATGGAGGGGAGAAAGTGGCCGGCCAAAGGGAGGGCATGGGGGTGCTGTTCGTTCTCTGTTGGAGGAATGGAGGAGGAGGAAAAATAATGGAAGAGATTAGAAAAGTGTGTATATATAAAGGGGAAGTTTAAGATTATTACAAGTATGCCATCCCCATAAATGAGTTGCGTACTCATTCAACTGAGACTCGCGTCTAGGCAAATTGCCCAGACGCGGGGATGAAACTCGCGTCCAGGGGAAAACGCGAATGCTGCGTTTAACAAAAGGACAAAAGTCATAATGACTTATTAGAGTTGATCTGAAGTGCCTTAAATGCAGAATGAATGCGAATCTTCGCATTAAAAATCAGATCTGAGTCTGGTGAGACTCATGTCTGAGAAAGGAGAGAGAAAATAGGAAAAAGAGAAAAGTGAAATATCTGGATAAAATTTCGGTATCTGGAAAAATACCGAAAACTTAAGAAAAGCTTGAAAAATAAAGTAACTCGAAAAGCTTTCCAAAAATTCTCAAAAATAATAAATATTATTTAAAAATTTTTGGTGTAATTAGTTTTCAGAAATTCAATCCCATTTTCAAAATAAAAATCCTAAAGTCAACCGTCAATATCGGTCAACACCGGGTTGGCCGGATTTTGATAAATTCTGAAAAATCTCAGAAAAAGTATTTAGATAGAAAATATGATTTTAAGAAATTATGTGAAAGCCGTTTTTAGAAGTTTTACTCCATTTGTAAATTAAAAATCTGAGAATCAAGCAGCAGAATTGGTCGACCCTGATTTTGAAGATTTCTAATTTAATTCAGGAAAATTCCAGAAAATCATAGAAAATCTAAAATATTAGAAAATGATGTTTGAAATAGAAATTGATTAATTCAGAATAGCAAAAAGACCAAATCGAGTAAAACACTAGGATCGGGTTCCCGGTTCAGACTAGGGCTGACTCCGAGTCCACGAATCCCAATCCAAGGCAAAACAATCGTATAAATAATTCATAAAGCAAAACAAATACAGGAAGTAAATCGAAAAATATGATCGAAAAATCTAAATACGCAACTAAGTACGTATCCCGGGAGCAGGGTGTTACATACAGGATTCCCGTAAATATGATAATCGTAAGCCAAGTATCAATATGCCATAACGAAGCGAGTATCAAGTAGTAGCATAACAGGTGCCATGAGACATATGCCTGAGATGTGATATTAGCCAGGCGACAAGTGATAGCATGATACATGCAAGTGTGCCAGGAAAATAATATAATATTAGTCAACATGACGAAGCAGGAAAATCAGAAGGAGAGCGAGAACACTCGCCTAAAACTTCAGAAAACACCGGGAAATCCAAAGATCCGGAGTCTAGGTAACCAACGCAATCAATAACCAATATTATATATAAAAAAGAGGAGAAGAAGGATGAATCAAAAAAAAGGAGTATGAAGACGCAGGGGTCGCAGACGCGGGAGGTTGCGCTGCGTTGATGTCACAAACACGGGGTCTGAGACCCGCGTTTTATAACACAGGACGAACGCAGACGCGAGCACGTGCTCCGCGTCGCGTTAATACATAAACGCGAAGATCGCGTTAAAGAGGTGTTTGGACGCGAGGTGAGCTCCGCGTCTAGTACCAAAACAGGAGAGAAAGAGAGAGACAGAGAAATGAGAGAGACGCAGGAATGAGGGAGTATGTGACGCAGGGAAGGAAAAGAGAAGGAGAAAAAGAAAGAAAGAAAGAAAGAAAGAAGGAATGAAAGAAAAGAGAAGAAAGGAAAGAAAAGAAGGAAGGGGAGGTTGGTCGGCTGGACCTCGCCGGGCGCGGCCGGAGTTGGCCGGAGAAGATGGTTAAAACTCTAAGCCCAAAAATCTAGATGGTGCAAGTGTAGTTCAAAAGGAGAAATGGAGTTTTGCAAACGATGTTTCGAAGAGCGACGAGTTGGCTAGAATGGAAGAGCTCGCCGAGGAGTTGATATTGGTGTGGTTGGTGGTGGCTAAGAAGGTGTAGGTGGTGGTGAAAATGGTGGTGAAGTTGGTGGAGAAGATGTGTTTCTTGAGTTTCTTGGTGGAAAAGAGGAAGAAGAAGGTTGTGTGGAGGTGGTGTTGTTGTTAGAAATGGAGGAGGAGATAGAGGGGAGAATGGTAGAGGAATTGGTGGAAGAAGTTGGTGGTGGAGGAAATGGAGAATGGAGGGGGTGGCCGGCCGAAGGCAAGAGGCTGTTTTTCTTGGCTGTAAAATGAAGGAGAAGAAGAGAAAATGAAGAGAGAGAAGATGGGGATACACACACACACACACACACACACACACACACACACACACACACACACCCATATATAAGGGAGTTGATTATTACAACATTGCCATTCCATTCCTTTCAAAAGAGACTTGCGTCTCCACTAAAATGGCTGCGTCCCCCTTTTCATAAAACCCACGTCTGGCAAAAGGGAGCCAGACGCGGAGATGGGATTCACGTCCAAGAGGAAAACGCGAGTGTTGTGTTGATAGAAAAGACAAAAAAAACATGGATGACTTGATCTGGGTTGATTTTCTTGAGGGACATAATATTAAATGCGGCATGGAGAGAGTCTCCGCATTAAATGTTGAACCCAGATTTGGTGGTTCTTGCATCAGACAAGGAGAGAGAAAAAATAAAATATCCGGATAGAATTCCGGTATCTGAGAAAACACCGGAAACTCAGGAAAAACCCAAAAAATAAAGTATCTCGAAAAGTTTCCCAAAATTCTCAAAATAAATAAATATTATTTTAAGATTTTTGGTGAAATCATTTTCAGAAATTCAATTTCATTTTTAAAATAAAAATTTTAGAATCCACTATGGACGGTGTCTACACCGGGTAGGCCGGATTTTTGATAATTCTAAAAATTCTCAAAAAATTCATTTAGATAGAAAACAGTATTTTAAAAATAATGTGAAAGCCATTTTTAGATTTTCAACTCCATTTGTGAATTAAAAAATTCGAGATCGGTCAGCGACACTGGTCGACATCGGTTTTGAAGATTTACAATTTAATTCAGGAAAATTCCAAAATCATGAAAATCTACAATATTTAAACTGAAATCAATCAAATCTGAATACCAAAAAGGTCAAATCATGCAGTACTGCTATATGAGTAGAATTTAAATAACAGAAAATAAAATAATAAAATAAAAAATACGCTCCAAAAATCAGGACACATAGCTGTGTGCGCATTCTAAGGATGGGGTGTTACAGAAACCCTTACGCAAAATCTAGAGTTGGTAAGTGTTATAGGTGTGGCTAACCTGGACACAAATATAATGAATGCCCCAAGAGGAGGCAAGTGAATATGGCGCACTATAGAGAGGACGAGGAGAAGAACTTGAGTTTGAAGAACCGAATGATTCTGATTTTGCGGAAGAACATGGTGATGCCGTAACTTGTGTCGTCTAGAAATTGCTATGCAACCAAAGGCCTCCGACACCACGCAACGACATCAATATTCTAGTAAAAGTGTTCGGTCAGGAACAAGGTATGCAATCTCATCATTGATATTGGAAGTTGCGAGAACATCTTGTTTATAGCACTGGTGATTATTTGAAGTTAGAGATGGAACACATCCTCAGCCTTACACTATTGGTTGGATCAAGAAAGACCCCTCCATCAAGTAACAAATCTTTATCATTTCCTATTTCAATTGATAATTTATCAATATTCCGTTACTTGTGATGTTGTCAATATTGATAAGTATCATATTTTTTTTGGGGAGACCATAACACACACGATATTGATGCAACTCGTAGAGGCTAGAGGAATAGCTATATGTTCACTTGGGAGGACAAGAAGATCGTTATGGAGTCTATTCCATCTAGTTTAAAGCACAGAAGAGGAGAAGCCTAAACTCAGATCCATATGCAATCGAGACGAATTAAGATTTTGGATTCACACTTTTTCCTCGAGATGATTTGCTAAAAATAGCAACATTCATAATCTGATTAATTGGAACTCGATGAGTTCTTTTTGAAGATGGAGAGACTGATGTGGAAGACAACAACAACAAACCAATGCACCATCAGAAAAGACCAACATCAATCGACAGCCTGATCGACTGATCAAGGAAGCTTTACTGTTGGACAATCAGCCAGAAAGCAAAAAAGCGACAAGAAAACTGAGTCTCTTAGCGCGTCAACCGGCCAGTCAACTAACAATGTAACTTTGATTAATCGGTCGACCACATCAGTTGTGTATCAGTTGTTTCGGATTCTATGCAAGATTTGTTTTTTGGGTCTGTTTTGAATTTCAATTTGTTTCGTTTTCTTTTATTATAATTTTTAGTTTCCTAGTTAGGTTAGGTTTCTACTTTTAAAGTCTATTTAAGGCCATTATATCTTGGTAATTGTATTCACTGAATTTTTATTATCAATTAAATTGAGCTTTTTTCTTACAATTGCTCGTGGATCCGAGTTATGTATCTTTACTTGTGGATTTGAATAATTAGCTTGCGAATTCGAGTATTTTTCTAACTAAAGTTATCTTTTAAAATTTGTTTGCACTAGAACAATATCTAACGAGCATCTTCGCTCTTTGTCGACGTCACTTTGGTACGACCCAAGCATTCTAACTCTTAATATTTTTGAGTGCTTAAAAAAAAGTGAGCAAAAATTAAAAGTGTAATTGTTGCCAAACTCATGTTGCCAACCAAGACATTTGTGATAAAAACGTTTCTTATGGACCAACTGCTACGTTCCCTTCGGTCACAGCCTCCTGGGCCCCATTCATCTCTCCAAACAAACGACGCAAGCCGCTCTCGCAGTACTCCTCCAATCAAATGCCTTGGTCGACAATCCAACGGAAAGAAACGCTATTTACTCTCTCTCGCGGATCGACTCCTCATCCAACGGTTCGCACGAAACCTAATGCTCACCCCAGTAACTACTTGGTTCCCGGAACCCGCTATAAAAGCACGCCAGCCCAAATTATTTCAAAATCATCAAAATCCCCAAATCAGACCGAGAGAATTGAAAAAAAATGTCTGGGCGAGGAAAGGGAGGGAAGGGACTGGGAAAGGCGGAGCGAAGCGCCACCGGAAAGTTCTCCGAGACAACATCCAGGGCATCACCAAGCCCGCCATCCGCCGCCTCGCTCGCCGGGGAGGAGTGAAGAGGATCAGTGGGCTCATCTACGAGGAGACCCGCGGGTCCTCAAGATCTTTCTCGAGAACGTCATCCGCGACGCCGTCACCTACACCGAGCACGCCCGGAGGAAGACGGTGACGGCAATGGACGTCGTCTACGCCCTCAAGCGCCAGGGCCGCACCCTCTACGGCTTCGGCGGTTAGGTCTTAGGGTTTCGTTTTGCTTTTTCGGTGTAAAGAACTTGTGGGGCTCAGAGAGTGGAGGTCTGAGATTGTTGTGGTTGCAGTTCCATTCATGTTAAAAATTGTTGTAGTTCATGAAGGAGAGTGATTAATCATATTTGGGGCTTATTACAAATAGTTTCTTTGTGAATTAGATTGTGATAATTCTAAGAAGTAAATTAAACTGCTTATTCGAAACGAGACTGTTATGATAAGAAACAAAATTAGAGATGAAGAGGTAGAAAAAAAGAGAACTAGGCTCGGGAGTTTTTGGTCACACACTATGCAAGGAAATATGAGCGACTTAGAAATCACCCGATAGCTGAGTATGTAAGCTTGGCGATGTATCTCATTGAAGATTTGTTCCACTCATTTCAAAGAATTTTGCTTTGAATTGAATCAAATCTTTTGTATGTTGTTTTGGGGTTTGTTATGCTGAGATGTGTCAACAAGCCGAACTTACAAACCCATGTAAATTTCCAGGTGTGTGCTTCTTTGCTTTCCCATACTCACAAATTTTTATGAGAATAAATTTATTAATAAATTGTGGAAAATTACTTATAGCATAAACGTTTTGCATAAAACCTATTGTTTTGAAATGAAAATCATTTAACTGAATTTACCTGAAAACACCTATATAACAGTAAGATTTGACAAAGGGGTTTTTTGCTTTGCCGTAAAAGTTGTAAAACTCTGTAATTCGTAAATAACTTACAATCTAATTATAACTGCGGCGTTTGTTTGAATAGTAATTCATAAACACTCACGCAACTCAATCACTCACTTACAGCTTAGTTATAATTAATTTTGTGATCATGTAAATCACTCATTTACATCTAAGTTTAGAGTGTTAATACTCTAATGCCTTCCTCCCTTTTAAGGAATCTCCGGAGCTAGGCGAGAAAGAATTCCTAGGTAATAGCATTCGAAGATTGATCGATCGTATCGTCAACGGGACAAAGTTGTCGCGCGCTGATCAGAGATTCCCACCGGCACACTTCCCTAGAATCTCAGAAGAGATACTTGTAATCTTTTTCTTTCTTTTTTGATTACTTGTATTTTCTTTTCACACTTTTGTAAGTTTTTTGATTATCAATTTTCAATGGAAAACACTGCACAAACAGTTTGTGCACAAAACGTCGACTGGCAGTTATGCATATCCTTTGCACATAGTGCAGTCGACCGATCAGTCGGCTAACCTACCAAAAACTATTTTGAAGATAGTTTTAAAACAGAATACATTTTAAAATAATTTGCATATGTATAAATTAGTTTTAACAACATTTTGGCTATGAGATACATGTATATAACTGGTTAAAAAATTAGAAAATATAGAACATGTATCAATAACTATTTTGTAAAACATGTTTAAAACACCAAAAACTATATAATGAAATATTGTATGTGTGTGTATTTTTGAACATCAATTCAACATCCTACACTTAAACATTCTAATTTCTTACATAGTTTCTTCAAATTTTCAGGTCTCCTTCAAGTGGACTTCTCCAAAAATTCATTCGCTGAGCGTTCGAGTTTGCATCCTATCCTTGAGAAAACTGGAGTATTTCAACACATTTCTTTGAGGAAGAATGCAATTAAATCTTCTTGAACCCTGAAAAACTTAAACATACTTGGACTTGATTAGTACCTTATAACTACATCAGTCTTGTAATCACCAAAATAAAAAATCAGTGTGATTGTAACCTTGGGCTAACAGGCTGGGCTGTCAGTGGCTAGAAGGGGGAGAGTGGGGGAGAGAGGGTGACTGTGAAAGAGGGGCTGATAGAGATAGAGATGGAGAGAGATAGAGAATGAGAAGGGGGAGAGTGAATGATAGGGGTGGATGAGTGCAAGAGGGAGAGGCTGCAGAACATGGCGGAGGACGTGGACTATGGGGGAAAGCAGCAGGGAAGAAAAGAAAAGAACAAGTAAAGAGAAAAGGAAAAGAAAAAGAAGGAAAAGTAAGGAAAGGAAAAAAAAAGGAAGAAAGTAGGTCAGACTCTGGTCTAGGCCTCAGGTTCGAATTAAGATCTAGATATGAATCAAACCTAACAATAGAAAAAATAATACGATGAAAAAATCGAGATTCGCATCTAGGTACATATTCTAGGATCGGGTGTTACACCTAATCCAATTGAAATAAGAATCCTACCTGTCATCCTCGATGGTGGCACCCTGTCACGGCGACTAATGTATCGTAACAGCCCCTTCACGACGACTAATGCGTCACACCTTCTAGACTCCCTAGAAGAGAGAGCCTAATCATCATTTTCTCATACTCTCCTTTTTCTTTTCCTTCCTCTATCTAATAAAAATAAAGAGGACGACATGTCGGCATAACAAGGAAAGAAAAGTTAGGGTTTCGAAGCAAAGATTTTTTGAAGAAGACAAAGAAGACGATTTACTCCCATATACATCTCTTTATTTATTAGACGGACGAGAAGCCCAACCGTCTCCAATTTAAATTTTCAATCCTTGAAAAGTCGACCACAATTTCAAGATTTTCGGACAACAATAAAGTAGAAGATCAACCGGGCCGTGAAACCATCAAATCCTATGATCCCAGTCATAATGACACCAAGATTTGAAGAGATGCAAGACACAACCTTTTGATAAATTCGGCCGCCCGATGTGACAACTGACAACCACCTGTGCAACCAATAATTAATTCCAGAATATCCGCAGTGAACCGAAAAGATTCGTCGCATTCCTCCACCACAAGCGTCAAAATGAGTTTTGAGGCATTCATAATCCATCTAAATATCTTCGCATCTCCGACTTCCCTTTTGCAAACTCCAACAAGTGAGAAATGTGGAGCATCTATAGTGGTCAAAATTTGACCCGCATCAGGATGATGACACGTATCCAAGCTACCTAGTGCTTGCCCTGAGAAATCCTCAACTCCCAAAGTCCTACCTCGGAGCTTCCCCCACTCCTAGTCCCGGAGCCTCCTCCGTCCTGGAAACTCCTCGGTTCGGGGCCGCAATTCATTATTTCGGGGACATGTCCTGAATTTGTCCTCTGCGCAACACCTCCATCCACTATCCCGACAGTTGTCCTCTTTCAGTCTTTTCGTTCCATTTCACTTACTGATTCTCACGCCTCAGGGTCTTAGGCCGGCACCACGCCTGTGTTCCTAATCTGAAATGTGTCTTTTCTTGTGTGTGCTCAGACAAATACCATCCAGGGAGCTCCTCAAATCGCTTGTGGTAGGTTTGATCCACGGTAAACCGGTTTTATCCAGCGCAATACATAAGGACAACTAAGGAGGATGTTTTTTTTCGTTTTCTATTATTATATTTTTAAAAGAGAGAAGCATTTTTTTCGTTTTCTTTTTAAATGAAGATAGAGAAGACAGAGAAGCAAATTTATATTATTTGTTGGGGACATGTCTTGAATTTGTAATGCTCTATCCGAAGTCACATTCTTATTCTCTTGAGTCCTTATCTGAATAGTGAAAATAACAATTGAACAAACTATTCTTTTTGTTGTTTTTTTTCCTTCATTAAATCAAAATGATGCAGTAGTGTTTTTAAATCATGGCATTAGTGTTGAGTTTCTGTTGTCTGATTGAGTGAATGGGAAAAAGCAAATGGAACTCCTGACTTTGTTTATTTACAATTTTGGTCCAGAAAAATTATATAAAAATTCTTGAAAGATACCCAGCTTTGTACGTTGCGTGATGCTTGTGAGATTTTAATTACAATTTGAAGAGCAGGCCTCTCTCAGCAATGTCACGCCAAAGAGAGATGGGAGAGATTTCTAATTGATCTTAGCGCCAGAGAGTTAGCCAAGACAATATAGAAAAAAGAGGCATGGAACTTGTTCCAAGAAATTCATGAGACTGGCAAGAACCCACTTTATATTAAAAAAATTAAAAATTTAATCCTTGATTTTGTCATCAAAATTCACCAAAGATATTTTAACTCCGATTTTAAGTTTTTTTTTTAATAAAAAGTGATCAATTGAATGACATGGCAAAAGTTGAAAATCCACTCCCAAACGCATCTTAAGCGAACAAGGTTGAGATTCCAAACATATCCAACCAAAGAAAGGATTGAATTTCATGACATTAATCATGCCAACTTCAGATTCCAAAACGCATGAATTTTCAATTGCAACTAACATCACTCTTAAAATATTGTACAAGATAGAGCTTACTTAATCGAATGGATAGGTGAAGGAAACAGAACACCACAACAATTTGTGGTTTTATTCTATGTGTAGTCACTAGAACCAGTCATGCTCTGATTCCATACAATTTCTCAACAATTCAATTTGTGTGGATCAAAGTAGAGAATATTTGCAAAATAATTAAAAGAACAAAACGCAATGTCGGAACTTGAATAAGCAAGGTAAAAGACATTAATTTTTCAAAAACAGAGGTTTGTATGCTTAATAAAAGACAATTTCTCCCGTGCATTACATTTTTAAAGTTTGCAAAGCATATGAAACCGAATTTCTAAAGATACGCAATTGCTCGCCAAATATTAGCTCATTATGGGACGAATTAACTAAAATTTTTATGGGCCAAAACATTAATTATTAATTACATCTCTAAACCTTAATTAAAACTTTACATGCCTGTCATGTTTCCAGCCCAGAACAAAAATTTCGTAAAAACTTCACGTTCCCAAAATACCCTTGCACACTCTCATCGTAACGGGCCGGAGCAGCTCACCTCCGTTGTTAACGGCCCTGTAACATTGACGTCAACCGCGCTCTCCTCCCCTTTACAACTCAAACGACCGTATGACCCTCCACGCCCGCCACCCGCCGTTACCCTCAGTCAAATTCGCCGTCGACCGCCGTCTCTTCTGCCTGCTCTTGATGTCGTCGATCTCCATCGCCGCCGGCGCTCTCACCGACCAGAACACGAGCCAGTACCACCTGGGACTCACCTTGGCCTTCGAAGGCTGAGGCGGGCCCCACTGCGGCCCATTGGGTTCGGACGCGGCCCGCCTCAGGTTGCGGTGCTCCGCGGTGGCTTACCGCCGTTGCCGTTGCCGTTGCCGTTGCCGTCGGACACGCAGCGCCTGTAGTCGAAATTGAAAGCGTGGTTTTGGAGTTGAAGGGGAGGAGCCTGCCATTGTGGAAGACGTCGTCGGCGATGCAGATCTCGGCGGCGGAGGAGGGGGCGCCGCCGCCGCCGGAGAAGAACTCAAAGGGGTCGGGAGACTGGCGTGGGCCATGGGAGTTTGGATCGGGGAGTGTAAAGAGAGAAAAGGGAGGTTATATATTTTGGGACGGGGTATTTTGGGAAGAGAAGAGAGAGGAGAGTTTTGGTTTTTTGCATGTTTAATGGTTCTAGGTGAGAGCGTGGGGATTGGAATGCGCCTGGTTGACCATTTCAAAATGTCCGCTTTGTCTTCTGTCGGGATTTTGTTGGGTTGGTAATGGGTCGAGTCGGGCTTTGATCCGACAAGATCCACAAATTTAATAGGATTAGAGTTAGATTAGAGTGTAATTATATTGATAATTGGTAATCAATTTGCGGATTTGGATTCGCTTACTTGGAGTTTTTATATCAGAGCCGGAAAATCAATCCTAGGCATATTCTGTTTTAGGAGCTTTGATTTCCTCTCAGTGAAAATTAGAATTTACGAGAAAATGATATTATTTATTTTCTACTAAATCAACACTATTTATTTGATTGATTGATTGATTTTTTTTTTTAAATAAAGAACATATCCAAGATTTAAATATAAAACTCCCCCGATGACCTCGTGTTTTCCAGTGTTTTTACCGTGAGTCAAGTTTTTT